>JARHVA010004329.1:1370000-1487500 GCA_037957365.1 Torreya grandis | reverse complement strand
TATTGTTTATAGTCCTTAAAACTAACCCTACATAGTCAATTGGATTGACCCTAGCAACCTAGTTCTTTATTATGTGTGCTGTCTGGATAACTAGGTCAACTCTACCAAATTTGTTCATTCTTATTGCTTTTATAGTAAATGTTTGACCCTATTGACCCTATTATATATTTTATGCATACACTATTAACTATATCAACACTGTACCTTGTTTCAAAGTTGGAATTAAACTTATATTCTAGCAATTAGCTCACACTTTTTTTCTTATTACTTGCATTCTTAAAATAGATCACATAGCTTAATTAGGTGGTTTTCAATTAACCGTTTATTTTCACTATTTTATATTTTATGCACACACAATAAAATAACAAAATCTAAACAAGAATTTTAACATTTATCTACCCAAGGATAACCTAATTAGATTTCATCACAAAGGGGGAAGTTAACTTTATACTTTGGTCAAGTATAAAGTGTGGTTAATGATATATTATGCCTAAGCACTTGACACCCTTATCATTATGATGTGTTCCAATACCAAGCCTATACCATTACCACTACAAATCCTTTTAACCTAAAATAATTAAAATCATTCTTAGATTACTATTTTAGTTCTTTGATTACATCCAAATTTCCATCACATTTAAAAACATATCTTAATAATATAATAAACATTCAGGTTGACCAACTAGTTATCTCTTTACTTTCCAAATTGATTGCTTTATCTTTTCTCAATTGTTTATTGTATTACAAAAACTTGTATCAACTAGCGTTGGTTCAAGGTTTTGTGTTGTATGCCTCAATTGGATTGACTAGGGTTAATCCAATTGACTATTTGTTTCCTTTCACTTATATACTTTTTGCTTGCAAAAGCTATCTTATTTTATTTCACAACCTATTATAGGCTTCTTAATTTTCCCTATCTGTTATACTAGGTCAACCTAGTTGACTTTATATTTTTTTCCTACCTCTGTTCATTGTATGATATTGACCCAGTCAACCCTATACTTTTTATATACCCTACTTTTTCTATGCTAAGTTGACCCAGTCAACCATGTATTATCTTCTACATTCCTTAATTTTCATTCTAGCTCTCTATTTATTCTTTTTTGCATTCTATTCATTTTATTTTAGTCATAATCAATTCTCTTATTATAATTTTCTTAGATAGCTTGATTCCATTTATATTCTATATGGGATGTTCATTTCTTCCTCTCTTTTCCTCCCAAGATCACCATCACTCTTGGGGTAGCTCTTCTCCTCCTTCATCCATAAAATACAATATGGTGAAAATAACACTTCAAGATGAACTTGATGGATCTAATCCTTTCTATACTTACCCAACAACTTCTCATATTAAAAATCTTCAAACTAATGTGGGAGTAATTTCTACAAGTTTACTTAACAATCCCATTAATAATCCTTCTAGTAATCCCCCCCTTAACACTAGTTTGGGGATTTCTCCTACCAACACTAACCCACCTCCTAATACAACTAAAATTTTATCCCAAGTAATCCAATATATGAACATAATGCAAAATTATAATACCAACCAAATGATGCAACTTCAACAATATTTAATCAATGTGGCCAATCACCCTCCAACTATGCATCTTCAAGCTAATACTAATTTCATTCCTCCACATATTTGAGAAGACTTAGGTAATGTTATTCCTCAACCCATAATGAATAAAATATGATTCAAACCATTTAGAATGATCCTTTCACCCCATTCATTGTATCTATTGATATTGGTAATGCATCTCCAACTATCAAGTATGATGGAACTAAAAATCTTGCCTTATTTCTTAAAGCCTTTGGAAAAATTTAGAAGGAGTGGATCCAAACTAATACATTCACCAAAATTAAAATATTAATGAAAACATTCACTGGTAATGTATTATAATGGTATAATCAACTTCCCCAACATTCTATTTTATAATTAGAAGATTTGGTTAATCCTTTGGTTAAAGAGTTTCAACACAATGATCTCCCCAAAAATTGTCTTAGCCACTTCATAAATGCTAAGCAATCTCCCACTAAATTAGCTCATGAATTTATCAAAATATGAAAATCATTGGCCCATAAATATGAACATAACGTGACTGATGATAACTTATTCAAACTCTTTATCATTTCTTTAACTCCCACTCCTTAATATAAGGTTCAAACCTCTACTCCCCAAACACTTAAAGAAGCTCTTGATCAAGATAAATGTCAATAATTTCTTATGAAGCAATTCAAAACTAATCTTAAAATTCTTAAAGGATCTTTACAAACATCTAGTGCTATCTCTAGTAATACTCCTCAATCTAAACTATCAACTTCTCATACACCTCTTTCGGTTCAATAAATGAAACAATTTTTATCTCCCTTAAAACCTTTCATCTATCCTAATGATCCTCCTAAGTGGTATGACCCCAATCTATTTTATTTGTTCCATTTTAACATTGGGCATTCTCATGAATCTTTTAGAGGGCTCACTAAATTTTCTATTTATTATATGCTTTGTGTATCATTTAATCATGAAGCTATGATTAATTCTTTATCTTCAAGAATACACTACTAATTTTCAAAAAAATGACAAATTTCTAAAGCTTCTACTTCAAATAACCAAAAATATTCTTCAAATAATCAATCAAATATTAAGGATGTTTGTGACATTGATGTTGATTATGATCAATATTTTAATAGTTTTAAATATGTCAATATTGCTAAGGTCAATTATCATCATAAATAGGCTCATAAAGATCCTGTTACCAAGCCTAAGAATCCATCTTTAGAATAACAACTTTTTAAAGATACTACCACTACTAATATTTCTTCAAAAGCCCAAGAAGAACTATATCCTCCTTCCAATCCTCTAACTACATCCAACCCTATAAAAAGTAATTTACCTCCTAAACCTCATGCTAGTTCTTCTAAGTGTCATTGGAACTTTCTTGAAGAAATCAACATTATGGCTTGTAAGATTCCACTTATGGAGTTTGTTCATAGTTCACCCTATCGTCATAAGTTTCTTATTCAATAGCTTCAAGAAATTGATGATCCATCCTTAGATGAAGAACCACCTTCTATTGAATCCTAACCTACCAATGTAAATACCACTAAAACTATGTGTCCTTCTTCCAATCCCTCTATTGAATTCTTTGAAGAGGACATGATCAATGATAAAATTCTATTTCATGCTGATGATCCACCACTTTTCAACAATGTAGAAATTAATATCACTCTTATCCATAAAGTTCTAGTTGATGAAGGTTCTGGTATTAATGTGGCATCATTATGGCTCATCCAATAACTTAGTTATAACAAGGATCATCTCAAGCAAATATATCTTACTTGTCATGATTTTGATATGCTAGTCAAAATCCACTTTGTTGTATTTGGCTTTCATTAATCATTGGACCTATGACTATTTGAACCAAGATTATGGTCTTTGATTTACCCTTATATAATAACATAATCCTTAGTCATCCATAGATTCATCGAATGATGTCCAATGCTTCTTCTGGTAGTCAATGTATTAAATTTTTACATAATGAAAAATCATATAAGCATGAATCTAATCCCAACCCATGGAGCATTCAACTTCCTAGTCATAAATTAAAATATCATATTCCTACCATTCCTAAAATTAGTAGTGCCCATTTACCCTAGTTCATCAACATGAATCCTAATTTACAAATTACTCTTGTAGATTTTGATGATGATGAACCTAATGATTTACAACATACTTACAATACTACAAAATTACCTTAGTATATTTTTCAATGGATCCCTCCTCTATTACCTAGGGATCATACTGTTCTACTTATTGATGACATTACCAATTTTCCCCCTTCATGAAATGATCAAGAGCCTTATTTACCTAAATATGCCTTCATTTCCAATGATTTTAGAGTGGCCAAATTATTTCAATATCTTCTCATCATGTATCCTCATACATTTAATAATATCAAGATTTTACCCTCTGAAACTCCCCCTGATTCTTAAACATGTGTAATTTCTCCAACATACAATGATAACTATATAATGGCCCAAGCTTAATCTAGAGATTTGGATGTCCAAAATTATCAAAAAACCTTATCCCAAATTCATGATTTTAATCAAGATGTTTATACCATTTCTATGGATTATACCTTACATCATGAGGGTCATGTGGCTCCTGCCAATCCTCCTCTTATCGATACTCCTTGGGTGGTAGATAAAACTATACCTTTAAAACCTCCAAAAATTTATACATATCCTTTACCACCTATTTATCCAATCATTACATCGATCCTTCTCTCATCATTGAACCCACTAATATTCCAACCCCTTTTGACCCATCTACTTCTTCTACTTTTGAACTTACACTAGATGCTAAGGCAACTGATGTTCATTAGATACATTTTGAATATGATCACCATGGTAATAAAATTGTAGATCTTGAAGTTGGTGTCGAGTATTATGGTCCTTTTCCTAGCTTTCTAAGTGATGAAGCTATTTTTGAGTTACTTTATGCTCGATAACCTCTAATTCCTCAGTAACATCATAAACTTAGAAATTTTAAGACTAAAACTCCTTTATTCAATAAGTTCATTGCTAGCATTAGCCCTAAAATAAATCCAATTTCTATCTTACCTAATATACCAGACCCTTTTCAAGATGACAATGATATGATTATTAAACAAATCATTGACATCAAATATGGTACTCCATCTTGTCATCGACCAATTACTATTTCTCATGAACTCTCACCTACTAAACATGTTAATTTTAGCTTATTCTTTGACAAATATTGTGATGTTTTCACTTGGTCCTATGAGGACAGGCCTATCATTAACCCTATAATTATGGTGCATAACATCATTAATTACCCTAATGCTAAACCTATGCATCAAATATAAATAAATTTTCTACCTGAAGTTTTCACTTTCTATCATAAGGAAATCATGAAACTACTTGATGCTAAATTTATCAAACCAGTGGATTATTCTGAATGGGTTTTCAACATTGTTCTCATTCAGAAGAAAGTCACTATGGTTATTCACGTTTGTATTTATTTTTGTAATCTTAATCTTTCTTATCTTAAAGACAACTTTTGTTTACCTTTAATAGATGCCATTATTGATTCCATGACTAGTTACAAAATATTATCTCTTATGGATGGCTTCTCAAGATACAACTAGATTCATATTACCCCTAAATACCAACATAAGATTCCTTTCATCATGGAATGGGGCACTTATTGCTATTCCAAAATGCCCTTTAGTATTAAGAATGCTAGATCTACTAACCAATGAGTGATGACTCACATTTTTCATGATCTCATTCACAAAATTGTTGAAAATTATGTGGATGATCTCATTGCTAAATGTAAACATCATAAGAATAATATTTCTGATCGCACTATCATATTTGAACATCTCCTTATATATAAATTTAGACTTGATCCTTAAAAATGTGTCTTTGGAGTCACATATGGAAAATTGTTAGGATTCCTAATCTCTCTTTGTGGCATTGATGTTGACCTTGAAAAAATTAGTCTTATCATCAACATGCCCATTCCTCATTTTATTCCTAACATTCGTAGTTATTTAGGTAAACTTGGGTAAATTAGATGATTCATCCCTGAAATGGCATATTGAATTCACGCCATTAATTTCCTTCTCAAAAAAGGTACTACTTTAGAATGGATGGATCCATGTTAAAAATCCTTTGATAATATGAAAGAGACATTTTTTCATCCACCTAAACTTCATCATCCTACCAATGATAAACATTTGATTCTATATACTTCTTACACACCTATTTCAATTGGGACAATGCTTGCTTAATAAGATGATATGGGAAGAGAGTATGCTATGTAATACATTAGTCAAGGCCTCATTGATTATGAGACACATTATACCAAAATTGTGTGTGATTGCCTCACTATCTATTTTGTGATTAAAAATCTCTTCCACTACGTGATTTACCAAACTACTTATGCTATTGATCATTCCCATGCCCTTTATCATTTCTTCTCCAAAGCATTTCTTCCTTGAGATAGAATTGGTAAATGGATGGTCCTCCTTATGGAATTTGATCTTTGCATCATCATTCAAAAAACTGTTAAAGGATAAATAATAGCTGATCCAATTGCTTTATCTCCAATACCAACTACTTCTTTTCTTCAATAGAATCTTCTAGATGATAGTATCCTTTATATCAAATGTCTTAATCAAGTTATTTCTATCAAAGATTTTTTTCATAGCTTTACCATTGATCTTGAATCCAATAATATTGATGACTCCATCACTTCCTTTGACACTAATAAACCAAAATTAGTTATCAAGGAGCTTCCTAAAATTAATGCTAACTTACATGAGGATATTTGGACCCTTCAATTTTATGGTGCTAAATGCCTTATGCCTTTAAGGAGCCGGGGCAGGTTATATTCTCATAAGTCCTCTTGGTAAGATCATTCCTTTAGCTTTTCACTTCACCTTTGATGTTAGAAATAATATGGCTAATTACAAATGAGAAACTTATCACATATCATCAAATTTCAACCACTTTTGATAATGATTTCATCTCTTTCACTATTGAGCCTATTCCTAGAGATCAAAATTCCATTATTGATTCTATTGCCTCTATAGCTTCTCTATTTCAACCAAATCAAGTCCTTTTCAATCCTACTTTTCTTATTCAAATAAAAAAATCTCCATGCTCTACTCAACCTCCAAATTATCTTATCTATCTTATTGAGGTTGTTACCATTCGATAAAGCCCATGGTACCAAGACATCATTCATCAAACTTATCCTCTTAACTTAAACTCTCATGAAAAGACATGTATTCGTAAACAAGATTTCAAGTATGTATTTTGACACAACATCATTTATTATCACAATTTTAAAGGTACATTAATCTATTATGTTATGTAAGGTAAGGTCCTTCCTCTTATTGAACAAACATATGGGGGCATTTTTAGTGGCCATTGTTGCAGACATGCTACAACCCATAAATGCCTCTATATGGGTTACTTTTGGCCTAATATTGAAAAAAATGCAATTGAATATGATAAAGGTGTAATAATTGTTAGTTTCATGATTATATAATTCATTCACCTCTAGTCAAACTTAAAATTATCAAATCTCCTTGGCCATTTTCCACATGGGTATTCAATCTCATTGGCAAACTACTTCATTCCTAAGATGGGCATGTCTTTATCATCATCGCTACTAAATATTTTACCAAGTGGGTAGAATCCATACCCCTTGTTAATGTCACTATTCCTATAATTTAAAAATTTATTCTTATTCAAATCATTTACTACTTTGGTGTTCCCCATACCATCATTTCAGACAATGGTGGTAATTTCAAAAATAAACATGTTCAACAACTTTGGAACAAATTTAAGATTAATCACAAATTTTACATGCCTTATCATCTAAAATGCAATGGCCAAATTGAGGCCACTAAAAAAATTCTCCAAAAGACTATTCATGAAACCCACATGGATTGGTATCTCTATATTTACCCTACTCTATGGACCTATCAGACTAACATACGTACTACCACTGGGGCAGCTCCATTTTGGGTAGTCTATGGTTCTAAGTCAGTTATTCCTTAATCATTTTATTTTCCCTCTCTTAATATATCCATTTATGGTATTATTCATGATTAAGAATCACATGAAGCTCATCTTCATGCTTTAGATCTTCTTGATGAATGTCATCTTTATGCCTTATAACATAAATGCCAATGCAAGGCTCATATTGACAAACAACATAATAAACGTGTTAAAGTACTCACATTTAATGTTGGTGATCTTGTCCTTAAATTATACTACACCCATGATAAAGAAGGTAAATACACCCAAAAATGGTAGGACCCATATTTAATCAAAGATATTCTATTGGGATCATTTATGTTCCAAAGTAATTTAATTTATTATATTTTTATTTAGTTTTATATATGGGTTGGTTTCACCCATTGGAGGTTGGTTTTGTAACCATACTCTTCCTTCTATAAGGTTTATAATCTTATCATTGTTAAAAAAAGGTGTGATATTTCATATTGCAAATCCTAAATATATTTTTTTATATTCCTCCCATTCCTAGCATATCAGTTGTATCAAAGCCATGCCATAGAGAATTGAAGACTTGGAGGATAGGCTAAGAAACCCTTAACAAAGGTAGATACATTGACCACATTGATTAGGTCATTGAAATGGTGGTAGCTGAGGTATTGTTTTGATCTATTCTCATTATATACCTATAGTTTTATGGTGGGTGTTTGGAAATATACATAATTTTTTTTGTCTTCATTTGTGACTTAAATACTATCATCATATCATTTGAATAAAATATTGAAATCTTCTCAACATCCTTATTAATAGGTAGCTACATAAATTATCAAAATATGAATAGTTATATTCTCAAGCAAACAACGTAGTTATTTCAAAATATTAAATTATTTGATTTCCACATAAGGAATTTATTGCTATATACATACATACATACATACATACATATATATATATATATATATATATATATATATATATATATATTTGTGATGAGGATAAAATCTTAATTAAATATATATGACACCAATATTAGAAGATATGGTGCAACATAGTATGACAGCTTGATAAAATCTATATGAAGATTGAAGTTATTGAAGTTTGTGTAGCTATAATGATAAATATATAAATCTCTTTGGTATATAGTGCAACATGTTTTGAATTATACAACTAAATATTTTAAGAGACTAGTATTTTGATTTACTTGTGGGCTCCATCAACATGGCAACACATTTGATTTACCCTACTGTAAAGTAAAAATGTAATTTTCATTTTTTATTTATTGAAAACAAAGGATATATAGAAAATTTTAACTTTGTAATTTTGAATTGTTTGATGAGAAGTTAGATATACAAAGTTTTGTAAGTCACTTCAATAGAGAATTCCAGGGTTCAAAACCCATTAAAATTATCTTTTAGTCGAAAGTATTTTTTTGACATCATTTTGTATAAAGGAGTTATAAGGTTGAAATCAAATTTCAAGTAATGGATAAATAAGGATGTAATAGGTGTTATAAGGTGTAATTTTGTATAATTCCTATGTATTCTTGAATTCAAAAACTATTTTTGAAGGTAAAGGCAAAACATCAAAATAGTATTCCCTTGTCTTGTTTTTTGGCACCATGGCAAAAATTGTGAGTTTGATTTCCAAAAATGGTAAATTAACTCCTAAAAATTATTAAAAATGGTCAATGAACATGGAAAATACATTAATATTCAATTACATATGGGAAGTAATTGAAATCAACAAACATTACCTACCAATCCCACAAAGCTTTTAGAAATGGAAAAATGTGAAAAGCGTGCCCTTGCTTTATTGAAATCAACTTGCAATGTACAAGCCATAATTAACATAGAGGCAATCAAGTCTAAAGCTTAGAAATCATGGAAAGATTTAAAATATTTGTATGATAAACAACCTTCTTACATGATAATTGATCTTATTATGCAGTTGCTCAACACTAAACTAATAGATGATGAAGATGTTTTATAATATGTAGCATGAATTAAGAATTGAAACAAGAATATGGCATTACTAGTAAGAAAATTGATGATGAAATGCTCATTTTTATTATTTTAAATGGTTTTAGCCATAGTTAAAGGAAGATTTTGGAGATGTTACAACTTAGTGATAAGCTTAACAAATATACTTTTTATTCCATTTGTGAGTTGCTCACTTAACATGAACAACAATTTGTAAATAAGAAATCTACTGAGAAGGTACACTATTCGAAAATAGGAAATCCATTAATTGAGCCCAACAAAAGATAGAAAGAGAAAAATATACACTCTCCAAAGCACACTTCTAGGCATAAACATCATTATAGTTATTCAAAACAAAATCATCACTATGGACATAGGGATAATTTAGGTTCTCCTAAGCATAGACACAATTTTGGTTCTCCAAAGCATGAGCATCACCACAAACATTCACATGGACACAAATAAAAGTAAAAACATTCTTATTCATGTGGCTATTCTTCCTCTAGTTCTAGTGGACATGAGAGAATATGATATAATTGTGGTGGCATAGGACATCTCTCTATAAAATTCCCCTCCAAAATGAGGTCTTCTTAACATTGACATAAGGTAGAAGCAAACATTGTTGATCACTCTAGTCACTCTTCTAGCTAGTATTTTATATATTATTCTGATGGATGGGATGACTATGAAGTTACTTTCTCCATAGCTAATGACTATATATTCTAAGATGATAACACACCCATCTTTTGCAAAAGGCTAGGCTCAAGATTAGGATTTGATGTAGTAGCATTTTTTGGATTATCTACTTTACTTTCATAGATCTAGTGTTGATATGATCTTTGATGTGGATCATTTCAATGATTTTTACTTGGTTTATATGTTGTATGCATTATCACCTCTAACTTTATAGGGGAGAAGATATTTCATATTGGATTTTGATCAGTCATCAGTGATTTATGGTATGGGTTAGCATTGAGTTGCTACCATTGTTAGTGCTAAGCAAAGGCCTATGAGAGATGTTGGTGATTTTTAGACATTTACTTGAGATGTGTCATACATAGTACAAGGGGTAATCACTTGTTAGATGGATTTTATGTGAGGATAAATGTAGTTGGATAGTGTGTGATCATGTTATACTATAGTGTGGGGATGATTAGCATGTGGTTCAGTCCATGATGCATAATATACTAGTTGTAGTTATACCAGGGTCTACTTGGATGACTCACAGTTCATTGCTTCAATATTTATATACCTCTTTGGATCAAGGGGGAGTTTGTTGAGATCATTTATGATCCAAAGTAATTTAATTTGTTATGATTTTGTTTAGTTTTTATTTATGGGTTAGTTTTACCCATTGGAGGTTGGTTTGATAACCACCTTATTCCTTTCATAATCTTTATAAGATTATCATTGTAAAAAAACAATAGTGTGAGATTTCATATTAAAAATCTTGAATATAAATATTTTATATTCCACCCATTCTTGGCATATCATATTCTTAGTCTAGGTACCTACCATCTTCAAAACAATGAATGACATATTTTCAAAGATCCCACCAATGCACAATTTATCAAAAATTACTTTTCCTAAACATTTCCTTATTTTCATGCTTTCTATCTACATCTATCTAAAACTTTTTTTAGGTTACTTACACAGGTCTCTCCCTCTACAACAAGTTTCTTCCTTTCATAAACCTTTAGTCCTCCCTTTTAGTCTTTTGGTTTCTTGATGTACCGTAGTATTCTTTATATTATTGATTTTTTTCTCTTTTTAACACCCCTTGGTTTTTTCTTTTGTGATTTGATTCATAAGATCATGGATAGGACTCGACTTTCCTCATAAAATTACCATCTTTTATTTATCTTTCTTCCTAATGTTTTCCAGTTTGCTTTTTGATACCCCTTGGGTTTGTCTTTATGAGATGGTTTGTAAGACCATGGATAAGACCCAAAATTCCTCATAAAACTACCATATTTTTCTTACCTCACTTTATCTTTCACTTTCTTGTTGGCACCCCTTAGGTTTTTATTTTATGAAGTTGTAGTGTAGGACCATGGATAGGACATGGTCCTCCTCATAAAATGACCATATTTTCATCTTTTTACATCCTTGTTCTCCAATTTAAATTTTACTTCTTTTTGTAGGTAGAATCTACACAAAAAATCTATGTTAGCATGTTTTACTCCATTTACCTCATTCTTATGATAATTAATCACCCTTTACTTTCATTGTATCCCTTTCTACCCTTTATCACATTTTTTGTAATTTGATGTAATTCAAATGGTTTCATATGTCACTCCTCTTGATTTCCCCTTTCTTTCACTCCACATTGGATAAAACAAGGTCAAATTCAAGATAACACTTTTATTTCACCTATATTTATGAGACTCTTAGACCCCATGCTCTTTGAAGTTCTCTCTTTTAGCAACCAAGTCCCAAGTATTCAAATGAAAGTCATCTTTAGCACCCATGTTTGGTTTTCTGAATCTGTATGGAGGAAGAATAGAAAAATCCATCAAGAAAGTAAAATTATAATTCATTTGAATTAAAAGGAAATGATATCTAAAGGGAAACATAAAAATATCAAAATTTATTTTCACACCAAAAGATATGATTACAAGCACATATCCTATCTCCAATCAAAGCTCAAAATACATAGTTAGATTCATATTGAGCTAAGGTCCTTTGGGTGCAGTAGGTTAATAGATTATAATAGGGTAACACAATAAAATCTATGGTTCTACCTACTTTTTCATCTAATTACTTAATATTTGTAGTAGATTTATGGCTCTGTAAGGGGTGTAGACACTTAAATATGGCCACCGATAACCTCTAACTAAGATTTTGACTAATTTACACCCAAATGAGTTTAAATTGATATATTCATGTGCCAATTTTGGGTAGGGTATCATTAAATGGGATAGTGTAATCTATGGGCCAGCTAACTTTGATTAGATCATTTCAAGTCAAAATGCCAATTTTGCAGCTAGGTGCTTTGGACTACTCTTTTCTATCAAATATTTTGCATAAGACAATTGTGTTTATTATTTTGTGTTGAAAACATCCTAAATAGGATAATGGATCCAACACATCTGACATTGCTTTCCAATTTTAATCCAGTCAAATTTTGAACTAATATCAAGGAATTCTGATTAATTTGATTAATTTTTGCACAATGTGCTTAATCATGCTTAAGAGTTAATTAAACCAAATAAAAATTAATTAATAATTCCATGAAAACTTATTGAATACTTGTTTTTAGAAATGAATATTGAACAACTACATCATCAAGTGACCTCATTTCTTGGGAAGGCATCCCTAGGCCATAAATGCCACAAATATTTGAATCAAGCCATCCCATGCCTCATCAAAGCTCTTCCATGTCTATTAAATGACCCTCTATCCCAAATATTAATGGGGATATTTGTATAATTAATTTAATATTTGGATTTATCCATGGTCACACATATCAATCTTGAGATGGATGGTCATGGTTGATCCTTAAACCATTCCAAAAGTCTATAAATAACAATCCTCAAAGCCATAATTTTAAGCTCTCACATGTCAAATTTATAATGTTGAGTTAATTCCATAGATTCATGCAAATTGGTGTTATAATTTCCAAATATTGAGCCAATCTAAGTGAAAGCCAAAAGGTGCCAAGGAGAGATGGAGGTAGCCAATATTCCATTGCTACAGACTTTATGAGCATAAAATTGAAAAAGCCATTACAACAACCATTTTGGAGCATCCAAGGAAGGTTAAAAAGGCTTCTTTCATGTTTTAGTTGTGTTTCCATTTTTTTTAACTAAGATCACCCTAGTATCTAGGCCTAGAGATGCTATGTTAGTGTGTTATTTCATTTTGTTTTTATTTTGGAACTAACACAATACTAACCATCCTCTCTTGAGTCAATTTCCTAGTTCACATAATGCCATGCCTAGTGGGACATTTATCTACAAATTTGGTTACAAATAATCTCCAATCAACCTACTAATCCTTTCCATGCAATATATTGGAGTGGGAGGTTCACAATATTGAAAATTTTAAGTTAAATTTCTCCTTTTCTAACTGTGTTTTTATTCCTAAAACATTGATTTTGCTCTCTAGAATGATATTGCTGTTACACAGTCATGTTTTTGTGTAAATGAAATTGATATTTTTTGAACAATGATTTTTTGGACCTAAGTAGCGATATCACATCAAAAATAGTGATATCATCCTTTTGGGTAGAGATATCATTCTTTTTGGTAGTGATTTCATTTTATTGAGTAGTGATTTTGTGTCTCTGGGTAGTGATTTCACAAAACTATGATATCATCATTCTATGTACTAATTTCATATTAGATCATCTTTTCTATGTTTTTATATTTGATAAGTAGTGATATTGTCTTGAGCAGTGATATCACTCTTTGAGTAGTGATTTAATAATTTTAGGTAGTGATTTTACATAATAATGATATTGCATTTTTGTGTATTTTTTAATCTGACAATGGCAATTTTGCAAGAAACAATGATATTGACTGGGTAATTTTAATTTTTTAATAGAGACCTCAAATTTCAAAGTTGCTCCTTCCATTTTCAAATTAGCTTCAAAGCTAAAGGATACTTTAACATTTTTATTATAGGATCAAGCTTGGGAATTTGATAAAACATGTGTTAGACCATTTTTTGCATGATTTTAAAATGAACTAAGAACATTGTTTTAGTGCTTAATGAAAAATTTAGGTGCTTAAGATAAATGTTTGATAGTTAAAATTTCAAAGTTAAAACTTAAGACCAAGGGGTCAAAAGAACACCACTTCATCTTTCATTTGGGGCTTAAAATTGAACACGCTTCTCAATTTTTTTTAAAAATGATTGTTTAGTTAGAACTTGATTGTCAAAAATAAGGTTTGCATGTGTATGCTCTTCCACTTGTCCCCTTTAGGGAAACCTTAGAATCAAAATCACCATCCTTGTTGCAAACATGCCTAGTATAAGGCATATAAATAATGTCATCTAAAGCACTCCCCAAAAACTTATCATAGTTTCAGTGATCTTAAAAATGACCCTAAAGTCTTTATTTTTATGTCTTTAATTTCATTGCATCTTGGCTTGAAAGGGGGAATTAATTTCCTCCCATGAGTTCTTTAGGGAAGATTTTACCTAGAGTTTCATCTCCTACCATTAAATTCAATCCACTCACGTAAGGATTGAAGGTTTGAGTAGTTAAACCACTTTCTAGTGATGAAGTTGCACATGGGATGTATCTACAATCTAGACATCACACTAAACTAAGAGAATAGTAGGATTTAGTGGTTGTAAAAAGGTAAAGACCTTTTTGTAACAATCCAAGTTCCATAAACACCCAATTATGTGCTTTTCTTTTGCATCATGATGTGAAAGTCATTGTGTAATTTATTTCCCTAGAAACATTCTAAATGTTGTAAATCATTAGACAAATCCCCACTTGCCATGGAAGTGTTATTGGTGCAAGGTGCACCTCAAGGTCCATGTCACAATACTATCATTTGAGAGAATCGGGGGTGTAAAATCCCTACTATATAATGCAAAATTTACTTTTAGATGAACACTAAAAGCCTCTCAAATGATCTACATTGATGGATTCCAAAAATACCAAGCAACCTTTCTTAGGACTTAGAGTGATTAATTATTTGGTTTTGTCTTAGTTTTAAGTATTGTTTTGGGTCAAAACTTGGTATTAAAAAATGATTAAAACCAAACACATGGCCCCCAATTTTGTTTGAACAAGAGTCATTATGTTACCCACATAAATCTTAATTTTACCTTGTTCAATATCATTATCAAAGCTTTGAGTCATATCATCAATTTTCGTGTGCTTATGCTACCCATTTGAGTTTAGACCTTTTGCCTAAATTATTTAAGTACTTGATTGATAATTCAAATTTGAAATTGGACTTTTCTAATTTTTAAGGCTTGGTCTGTCAAATTGGGTTCACCATTTTCACACTAAAGTTGTTTTCAACTTGGGTTCAATCTCTCATTTGGATTGAAGGAAATTTTATAAACTCATAATCACATGTATCACCAATTTGAGACTTAAGTCATTTTGTGCTAAACACTTACACTTTGAGTGTATGCACCAAGCAATTTTGTGTTACTATCCTATTTCCATTTTAACTTGAGAGCATTTGAGTGAAACACTTTTTACCTTAGATTTGTTTGTCAAAATTTGAGATTATGTGCAACATTTACAAAGGGTAGCAATATGCTGCCAAATTTATGAGAAACCACCTTTTCCTTAGAGTGCTTTTGAAATAAATAATTTGATACATAGTTTGAGTAGTTTAGCATTATTACGCTACTCAAATCATTTCAAATATTGTTTCATAGACCTTCTCTTGCATAGGGTTTAGTTTTCACATTTGTCAAACCAAATCTAAGTGTACCTTTTAAGAATATTTGTCTAGCATGGTTACACTATTCACCTTTTTCTAGCCTATTCATCACAAGAGCCTAGTTTTATGCCATTATTTACAAGAAAATAAACTATCTGAAAGTGCCTTTTATTTCATATTTCATACCTAGTTGATCAAATTTATATCCAAGAATCAAATGCCTAGTTTTTTCTAGAAGTGTTTCAAATCCATTAAATTAAATTCTCATCTATTTCAAAGTCTAGATTTTGGCACTATTTGGCCAAGAGTCCTAGCACATGCCTTGTTTGAGCCTAGATTTTTTACTACATTTGGATAAAATACCTATTTTTTTTTCTTTTTTATATTTGATTAATTTTTAACACTTAAACCTTAGATTTTGGCATTTAGATTTTTGGTCCAGTTACTTGATCATCTTTATGTGAAACATGAGGTGTTAGATACTTAATGCTAGCTTGTTTTGTCATGGATATTTTCATAAGCCTTTTTGGATATACATATCCATTTCTTTTGATGAAACTAGACCAAGGTTTGAATGCCTTTTCAAACATTGTATTTTTAGAGTTTGAATAACTCTTTATCACAAAACATTCACTATGGATCCCAACATGTATTCCTACACCTGTAGTGGACTCATGTACAATCCAAGGATTAGGACTATAGTTGTGAAAGAAAAAATGGTACAAGACCCCTAAATAGATAATATTGCTTATAATATTGATCCTTATCCCTCTTATAATACTCAAATAGGGGCACAAAGTCAAGATCCATTAGTTAACTATTTGGCTAATACACCACCTTATTTAGAACAAGACCAAGAACAAACCACACAATGCCTAGCTATAATAGCCACAGCTGATGAACCAGTTCCTCAAAAATTGTGCTCTACTAATATACCTTCTACATATGATACATTTTTATTTGAGCATCATTTATTGAAGAAGAAATATGAGATTTTGTTTTGAGCCATAGAAGTAAGGTCAAAGTTTTTGGTGGACTTCCCTCATGAAAGTTTACCAAGCCTAGTAAAAAGGCCTCATAACATATTGTATAGTTAGTAGGATTCTTCTTGTAATCCTTTGACTTTAGTCCAAATAATGTATTAAGATCTTAATATGCCTAAAAAAGTATAAAGCCTCAAGGAAGACCACTTTAAGCAAATACAGACAACATATCAAACCTGCCTGAATCTAGCATGCAATTTCAATTAGATGACCATGGTTAATAAACCTCTTATTTACTTAGTTATTTAAATAGGAGTTTTGATAGAGTTAACTGGTCAAGATAATTAGATCTCAGAGCCATTCATGCAAAACACTTTGGTAGATAACTTACTACATATGCCAATTATCAAAGAAGTGTCTTCTACTTCTACACACAATAATGAGCAAAATATAGTGGCCAATGTGCAAGCAATGTCCAATCCAAATCAAAGTGGTACTAATGCACAAACAATTAGTCAAAACATGTGCCTTTCATTAATACCATGAGTGGATCTACCAACATAGGGATGTGATATTATATTCCCCAACTTCAACTACTTTCATTCATCAACTAGCTACTTTGTCAAGCATACAACCAATAGGAGCAGGTAGTTAACCAACAACCAATACCATGCCTCAATATTAGAATGTGATGAATCCTATTCCTCATCAATAGGTGGAAAGTATCATTCCACAACAATAGGCAAACATGAATGTACCAATGCACTAGAGGCCAAACATATTGCCACCTCAACAAGGGGTAACTCATGTTCCACCTCATTAGGTAGTAGCAAATATACCTCTTTAGTCGCAAGCTAGTGTGCTAATTCAAAACCAAGAAATGTCTAAAAAATATTATAAATATTGGTCAGTGATAGATGATGAATCCCCAACATGTATCCATTTCCCAGAAGGGATTCATGTAACTAAGAGGTTATAATGTTTCTTAATAACCTACTAGGTAACAATTACCTTTTATTCAAATCATACCACAAGTTCAAAGATAGAGTCTTGGTTCACAAGTTCCCACTCAATAGCAAGGTTCGAGTAGTCAGTAATAGATCCCTATTCAAATGCAATAGGCATAATATTATTATATCTCTCCAACTTAACCTCAAAATCTTCCATGTTAAACCTTCATCACCAACCCTAATTGGAATATCATTCAACCAAACATGTAATTTCAATAGGTACATCCTAATTCACATATACGTATTCCTAGTTTGTTTCTTAACCAATATAACATATACCAAATACCCCCATCTTACCCTAGTCTAAGTAATTCACTTATGACCACCCAACCACCTACTCAAGCTAATATGCCCACAAGTTTCCTAGAGCAAGAGTTATAATCGATGAAAGATACAATCACTACTATCCAAGAAAGGAAATATATTAAAAAGTTTAAATTATATGATGTGTGTTCTTATCCTTTCCATATGGAATACTTAAAAATTCTATTTCCTCCAAGATATGAACCATAAAATTTTGATAAATACAAGGGGAAAGGTGACACCAAAGACAATTTAACCAAGTTCTTTGTCAATTTATAGTAAGTGGCATATAATGATATATACTTGTTATTTTTGTTTTTAAGGAGATTAATTGGACAAGCCTTGGAGTGGTTCTTAAAGTTGCCAAAGAATTTAGTAACTGATTTCAATGATATTTTTGATAAGTTTGTGCAACACTTTTCCTATTGGTCAAATTTATACAAGTAAAACAAAAATTTGATGAGAGTTTTCCAAGATATCTACAATAATGGAGACCACTTGCAAGCTAATTCACTCACAATTTACTAGATAAATAATTAGTCATTGTATTCACTAAAAACATGCATAGTGAGATAACCTATCATCTAAAACTATATTGTGAACATACCTTCAAATAAATCATTGACAAAGGATTATTTATTGAGTGAGCACTCATTAACAAAAGAGTCATCAAGCTTAACTAAACTAATCAAAACCAAGGTACCAATCAGGGAAGTAGAAAAAACCAAAATCCAATCCAAGTGCAAGCATCACAACCAACATAGGCCAATAACTAAGATAGACCAAATCCATTTAATTGTAATATGAATGTAATGGTAAATGGAGTAATCAAGTCATGCCATGTATAAATGGTGAAAAAATCATTTACTCAACCTGCTCCACCTTTTTAGCTTACTCCTATAAGACAACCTCTCTAACCAACACTGTAAGTGCAATAACTAAGACCTGCACAATAAATACAACAACCTTTGCCATTAAAAATTCCTCCTCCAAGGAGAATGATACCTATGCATCATGTCTTTAGTGACCTTGGTGAACCTATTGAGTTTATATTTTATAAAATTATCACCACTAATTTGATTAGTTAGCCTATACCAAGGCATTATCCATAAGGCATTCCCTATCCTGATTGGTACCATGAAAATGAACTCTATGAATATCATTGGATCAATGGGAACAATATGAATATGTATGCAAATCAAGCGTTTGATCAAGAATATGTTAGAAAATGGAGAGATAACATTAGATAATGGTGATTACACCTCTAATTAAACTCTTGGGATTTATCAAAACCCCTTTCCCCAACATAACAACCAACAACAACAACACCAACCCATGTAATAATAAAATCAATAGTATCATAATAAAAGGTCGTACCAAAAGAACTAGAAAAATTAATAGCAAAACCAATAATGCCAGAATAATGGATAAAACCAAGGTCAAAATGGTAACAACCAAAAAAATTACTATGCAATTACACATGACTACAACTGGGTTGTAGGTCATATTGTATGGGGTAACATTAATACCATCTTCATTAATCCTAGATTGAACACCAATCAATCTAGACCATTTCTAAACAATGCCACTCAATGAAATTACATGGATAATCCTTTTTTGACTTATGACCACACATAAACAAAGTAGTAAATAGGGGTTTCCACTTTTGGACCTTATATCAATGACTCATCCTTAACCTATGACCACATACAAGTACACTGACAATAGAGGCTTGTCCTCTCTAGTCCCACACCATTCCCAATATTTGTTAGCAATCATGGTCTAGCATCTAATCCTAATTATGTAATAACAACTCAGAGGTGAAGGATTACCATCCTAGTCCCAAAACCATCTACCACTTCACCCATTATACAACCAACCATTCAACCTTGAAATAAGCCATTTACCATTGACTTATAAGAGAATTTTAATATTGTGGAAAAATTATAGAAGACACCAACCTAGATGTCTATTTTAGATTTGTTGTGAATGTTAACAATCCATAAGAAAATTTTGAATGAGTTATTAAACCAATCCAATGTTACCAGTGACATATCCCTTAATAAATTTCAAGCTTTGGTTGGACACCTAGCTCTAGCCCAACAAGTCACATTCAACCAAAGAGATATGTCCTCCTTTAACCTGCTCTATAATAATCCATTGTAAATATAAGTTTATGTAAAGTGGCATAAAGTGAAGTGTTTCTTTATATACAATGGATCATGCCTCAACATAGTCTCTCTAAATCTAATCAAGCTTATTGGGTACACAATGGCAAATCTCCAACCAAAAATGATAACTATCAAATCCTAAAATAATGAGGAGAGAGAATCACTAAGAACCATTAGTCTACATATTATCATTAAGCATTTGAACCATGATACACTTTACCATGTGCTTGATCTTGAGTTTTCATATAATATACTTCTAGGTAGGCCTTGGTTACATGAGATTCATGCAGTCCCATCAACACTGGACCAGTGTATAAAGTTCTCCCACTCAGGGATGAAAGTAAATATTTTAGGAGATTTACACCCATATGAGCATTGAAAATATCTTGAAGCTAAGTTTGAAATCTATAATTACCAATATGACATGAATCTAAGTTATAATTAGGTAAAGGAAAGGCCATACTTCTTGATTCTCTAGAAGTTAATTTCATAGATCCTAATACCTTGGATTCCCTTTCCCACATGCCCCCTCCTTAGGTTTCCAATCATTTTACCATTTCAACTTATGGCCCATTGGAATATGTGACCCATTATACCTTTCATATTGCCAATATTCCTTAGAATCCAAAAATATTTGGAAGACCTAAAGTTTCCCCACACATGCATTAGCAACAAAAAGGTAAAAATTTGGGACCTATCATGTTTGTATTGGCATTTGGCCAAGAAAAAGACCGTCTCAAAGGAGATGAATCATAGTTATACAATGACAAATTGGTTAATTATTAAAAGTACAAATTATCTTATTCCCAATAGGATCATGAAGCATCAAGACTATAAAAAAAGAGGCCTTAGACTGAATCAACAAGGAACACTAGAGCCAATTTCCATGACCAAGTATAAAATGCCCTATGGACTTGGATTTAAACTACCTGGGGGTCACCACACATATCTTATTTAAGTTTTATCACTTGTGGCTAGTGATGATGCTGATAGTAAAGCAACATCTGATCATAACCTTATCTTTGATGACCTAGTTGAGACTAACCTATTTGATAATGATGCCATTTGTACCCTTACCCTAGTAAATTATCACAACCCATTGTCATTATACTATCCCCAACTAATAAATTGGGACCAACAAGAATCTAGTCTGCTGATTGATAAGTTTTAGAATGATGAGGCATTTTGTGACTTTTTAGGCCTTAGAAACAACATTCAACTGGGAGATCATAAATTCAGGTTCTCAATCACATTCAATCTTGAAGCCTATTTTAGAGAGTGGGTGAACACCCTTAGCCAAAAAAAAAACAATGAGGTCCCCAAGTGAAAACATCTTTGAGGCACTTTTTAGCTAGGGAAAATGTAAAGATAAAGGCTAGTCTAGTGGTGAAAACCTATTTCAGGTGCCACTAGATGGGGGTGTTCATTATTATTTGAATTTAAACTAGGAGACCACTAATAATGAACTTGCCTATGGATCCAAGTTTAGTTTTGAGAAAAAACAAGTATTTGATTCAATTCTTCAAGAATTTCCAACTATTTTTGTCACATGGCCAGATCTCCCCTTAGGGGACTCAAATTCGTCATGCCTAGATGAATTTGAAGAGCCAGTCATAAAAAAGGACTCTAATATATCTTGATAATTCAAGTCTTTGCTTACTATCCTAAAAGATGATTTATACCTTCTATTTGAGGATAAAATAAAGGTAAACATTGTCACTTCATTAGACTCAAAATAGATAAAATTAGGCATGTCCCTTACTAAGGAGCAATGTGAAGTCTTTACAACTCAATTGATAGAATTTATAGATATATTTGTATGGGCTTATTCTGACATGCTGGGTTTGGACCCCACCTTGGTTTTACATCACGTTATGGTAAATCGTAATGCCAAACCAGTTAAGCAAAAGTTATGCAAGATGAATCCTTACATTGATATACTAGTAAAGAAAGAGTTGAAAAAACTCTTATAAGTAGGATGTATTCGATTCATTGACTACTTAAAATGGATATTTAATGTTTTACCTATTAAAAAAAATCCTAAAGGAATCAAAATATATACTAATTTTTGATACATAAACAAAGCTTGCCCAAAGGATGACTTTCCATTTCCTAATATTGACATAATCATTGACTCCATGACTAGTTATGAAATGCTTTCAATCATGGATGGCTTTTTAGGATACAATCAGATCAAAATAACACTAGAAGACCAAAAAAACAAATGGTAACCACTCCATGGGGAAAATTTTGTTATTAGGTAACACCATTTGGTCTTAAAAACATTGGAGCCACATATCAAATAGCTATGACCATCATATTCCATGATATGATGCATGATATTGTTAAAGACTATGTTGATGACATATTAGGGAAATAAAAAACTAGGGTTGACCATCCAGTAGTGCTATGTAGAATATTTAAAAGACTACATGAGTATAAAGTTTGATTGAATCCAAAGAAATGTATGTTTGGAGTAACCTCAAAAAATTTCCTTGGATTCATTGTGTCTCATTATGGTATTGAATTTGATCTAGCAAAGGCCCAAGCTATAACAAAGATGCCACCACTAACCAATTTAAAGTAGCTTCATAGTTTACAGGGCAAGGTCCAGTCAATCTAATGCTTCATATCTCAGTTAGTAGACAAGTGTAACCCATTTACACATCTAAAAAATGGAGTTAAATTCCAATGGGATAATCACTACCAAGAAACTTTCTAGCATCTAAATGATTACCTAGCAAATCCACCTATTTTGTTACCCCCTATGCTGGGAAAACCATTTTTATTATGCTTATTAGCTATGAATAGTTTCTTTTGGGAACTTATATCTCAACATAATGACAAAGGAAAAGAGCATGCAGTATAATACTTAAGTTGTGTATTGGTCACGTATGAACATAACTATACACCTATTGAAAAACCTTGTCTAGCCATGGTATTCACAACTCAAAAACTGTGACACTACATGTTGAACAATAAGACCATGGTCATTTAAAAATTAGACCCACTCAAATATATACTATCTAAAAAAACTTTACAAGGTATAATGGCCAAGTGGATCATGTTTCTTAGTGAATTTGACATAGATTATGTCAATCAAAACATAATTAAGGGATAGGTCCTTGTAGATTAGCTTGTTGAAGCAACCCTTACAAACATAGTGCTACTCACATTCCAATTTTATGATGAATATGTAATGCCCATCATTGACATACCTCTTGAAGAATAGTATTGGAAGTTATAGTTTGAAGGATCATTTACTACACATGGATTGGGGGTAGGCCTCTTATTTATTACACCACAGGGGGATCTAATCCCTAAATCATTTTGAATTAGTTTTCCTTGTACCAAAAACATGGCCAAATATGAATAACTCATTACAAGGCTTTGATAGGTAGTAAAATGGAATGTATCTCATCTCAAGGTTTATGGTGATTCTTAGTTAATCATCAATTAGGTCACAAACCATTTATAGACCAAAGATGATAAGATGGTTCCATATAGGGCTATGGTCAACACTCTTAAATAATAAATTATAGATATCTAGTTTAAGCACATACCAAAGGAAAGTAACAAAATGATAGATTCCATGGCTATTATCGGCTCTCTAATTTGACAAATGGACATAGCTAGAAAGTATCACTTCCTCATCAAGAATTTGTTCATACTAGCTCATGAACCTTCAATTATTGCCATGATTTGTGATATTGTTGGTCCTAATTATATTTGGTATTATTACCTTTACAACTATATTCATGACCAAGTTTTACCACCTGACCTCTCCCAAAAATAAACTAAAGCCTTCATTCACCAAACCAGTTGCTATACCTTACTTGGATCAACCCTTTACCACCATAGTTTTGATGGAACTCTACTTTATTGTTTAACTTTGAAAAAATATACACTAGTGTTATGAGAAGTATATGAAGGAGTATGTGGAGCCCACTCTAGTGGGGAAGTCCTATCTAAAAATATTTTGTGTATTTGTTATTATTATCTCACGATGGATGCAGATATAGTTTCATATGTAAAGAAGTGTAACAAATGTCAATGGCATGCCAATCTGATTCATGCCCCAACCAAGACTACCAAACCAATGTTGACACCATGACCATTTTATACATGGAGACTTGACCTCATTATAAAAATTAATCCTACATCTTTAGAAAGCCATAAACATATCCTTACCACCACTAAATATTTCACTATGCGGGTTAAATCTATACCCCTCACTTACGTGACTGGAAATCAAATTTCCAAGTTCATCTTCAACCATATCATCTATCACTATGGTATCCTTTCCCACATTATATCTAATAATGGAGGATCATTCAAGAAAAAAGATGTCAACAAGTTATTTTACAGATATAACATCACAAAACATTTATATATGGCATATTACCCTCAAGGTAATGGTAAGGTTGAGGCATCCAACAAAATAATCATTAACATTCTCAAAAAAAATATTAATGATGTCAATCATGATTGGCACCTTCAGATATTCTACACCCTTTGGGAATACCATACCAATCATCATACCCCCATAAGAGCCACTCCATACTCACTTATTTATGGTACTGAAGCCATACTTCCTATTGAGGTTGAGTTACCTTCACTACACATATATTTCAACCATGCTCTAGATGCTCATGATTACTGAGTAGATCATCTAAAAGAGCTAGACATACTTGATGAAAAGAGCATAACTACAATCAACAATCCTCAGGCATATCAGAACCACCTCAAAGGCCAAAAAAATCAACACATAAAGTATAAGACATTTGAACTTGGTGATCTTTCTCTTAAAGAAAACCAAAAGAATACCACAGTTGAGAAGAAGCATAAAGGTAAATTAAAATCAAATTGGATAGGGCATTTCATCATTACTATAGATTATCGATCAAAATATATAGGCTCACCACACCAGATGGAGTGAACTTCTTGAGTTGATGAATATTATTCACCTCAAGTGGTACTATGCTTGAAAACTATTTTTTATTGTCTATAAGGACCATTTTAGTTGTGCCACTTTATCACTATTCTTCTTGATAAGAATATTATTCTTCTCAATACTCTTAGCCTTATCCTCTTTACCATTCTATTCTATCACCGAACCATATTTTGAATCCTATCAACCTACCTTATTTGACCTTGGTTTTACCATTGGTTACACATTTTTAGCACCAATGAATATGATTAGTTCTAGTAGTTTTTCTGAGTGTTCTAGATAGAGACAGTATTTTGGAGCAGTATGATATAAGTTTGATAGTTGCATCCTTCATTTGTTGTTATTTTCTTATCACCAATCTTGCTACTAATTATAACCACCTATAGGTAAATTAGTATCATTGATCTATACCATTATGTCCTAGTTATAACTACCTATGGGAAAACTAGGGGAAACATTTGTTTATTGAGCCTTGAGATACTAACTTGCCATTTCCTATGTCATACTATTCATTTATACCAATTGTGCCTATTTTATTTGAGTTGACTGCTACACTAGTCAAATTCCTTTGCTATAGGGCAGATTTATAGTGACTTGAGGTCTTACTCTAAGACTATGTACGTAGCACTCAATACTTATTGAGGTAAGCTCAGTCACCATTTCTAGCAATGTTCTCACCATTTTGTGAGCAACCTAAGCCATGCTCTTACTATTTTGTGAGCTTGAATAATTTTGTGTCTCATCATTCACATTCGAGTTGAGATACTCCATAAATTACAATTTTTTTTGTAAAACCATTAGAGAAAACCAAAAAACATTGACCACTTCTTTGCCTTAAGGATTATGGGAACCCTTACTAAGTCAAAAGAAAATCATTTTTCACTTAGTTTCCCCATCCTTTTTGGCCTTTTCTCCCATGCGCTTGCCATTTTTCAAGACCATTCCTATTCTTATATCATATCCATTATGTTTATTTTCATCTATTATCATTTTCTTCCCATTTCCTTGGAGAACTACATTTGGCCTAATGTTTTTTTTTGGATATTACATCCATAGAACTATATACATAGAGTCCACTTGCCCAGTGCATATGGAGATAGCTCAACCACCCCCTTAATTTTCTTATATTCCCTCATTTTGTTAGTTTGTTATGTTTTCACCTATTTTCTAGGGTCAATGTTCATACGATTTAAATTTTTATTTTTTATTTTTTTTATTTTTTTGTTTGTTGATTGTGTGCTTGTTTGTTTGCTTTCCATATTGTTGCCTTGATTCATTCTATGTGCATCCATTGGGTTACTCCTTACCTTCACTTACACTTGAATCTAGCCATATTCATGTGTTTACATTGTCATCATGGTTTTTATCATTGGTGCATTACTTTCTATTAAGTCGTGGATCTCAGGAGTTAGTCTTATGCATATTCTGGCCAAGTCCTCATGATGTTATACCATGATGCCTACCATCACATGATATAAAAAACCTCAACTTTAGGAAGTCCATTCAACAATTGTGGCATTAATATCTCTTTAACACCAATATCTCTATTTAATCCTAATCATATCCCAAATAGAGTAATTGAGTAATGTAAGAATTTCAACCTTCGTTAGTTTAGATGAGCATATACCTACTAGTAGGTTGTTCCAATTCATCATTTTTCCTTTGTGTTAGTTACCATCATCAATCAACTAATCAATCATGTTTGTCATAATCAGGGTCTAATGATTTTAACCACCTTTGGGTAGATCATTATATACCATCCCACCTACATTTCTCAATGATTATAATCACCTTTGGGAAAAACATTGTGTTGTCACCAACCTTTACTTTTTATGCCTATATAGGGACATGTTTTTATCTTTTTTGTCTATCCTAAGTGGGGTAGCTACATCTTCTCAATGATTATAACTACCTTTGGGAAAATCATTATGCGATCATATCATGTTACCACTATCAAGGTATAATGCTTATAAATGCCTTTGAGAAAACCATTGTACACCATCCCACTTGTATTTTTAGTGATTTTGACTACTTTTTCAAACTCATTATGTTTTCACCCCATCATTTTCCTTTCTTTGGTCCCCTTGTTTTGCTTCTTTTCAAGGGACCGCTTGTTGACCTTTCATTATGCCAACCATTCCCTCGAGGGGGTATCATATAGTTATTTCATCATCATTAAATTTGTAGGCATATATGACCTTTTTATTATTTGAGAAGATGTTACTATGACTATATCTTATAATACCTTCCCAAATAGGGGCAAACGTTAGACACCTAAATCTGGCCACCAATAACCTCTAACCAAGATTTTGACCAATTTCCATCCAAATGCACAATTTGGCCCAAAAATATTAAAACACATTAAATGAGTTGAAATTTATATATTCAAGTGTTGATTTTGGCTAGGGTATCATTAAATGGGATAATGCAATTTATGGGACAACTAACTTTGATAAAATCATTTTAAGTCAAAATGCCAATTTTGCATTTAGGTGTTTTGGATTGCTCTTTTCTAAAAAATCTATTGCATGAGACATGTTCCTTTTTTATATTGTGTTGAAAACATATTAAATTAGATAATAGATCCAATGTATTTGACATTGACTTCCAATTCTAATCTAGTCAAATTTTGGACCAATAACAAGGCATTCTTATCAATTTAAGTAATTTGTGCATAAAGTTCTTAATTATGCTTATGAACTAATTAAACCAATTTAGAGCCTAATTAATAATTCCATGGAAACTTTTTGAATACTTATTTTTATAAATTAATATTTAACAACTACATCATTAGGTAACCTCATTTCTTGGGAAGGCATCCCTAGGCCATAAATACCACAAATATTTGAATCAAGCCATCCCATGCCTCATAAAAGCTCTTACATGCCTATTCAATTCCCATCTATCCCAAATATTAATGGGGATATTTTATAATTAATTTAATATTTGGATTTATCCATGGTCACACATTTCAATCTTGAGATGGATGGTCATGGTTGATCTTCAAACCACTCCAAAAGTCTATAACTAGCAAGCCTCAAAGACATAATGTTAAGCT
Source organism: Torreya grandis (assembly GCA_037957365.1). Taxonomy (NCBI): domain Eukaryota; kingdom Viridiplantae; phylum Streptophyta; class Pinopsida; order Cupressales; family Taxaceae; genus Torreya; species Torreya grandis. The sequence continues at coordinate 1,459,129 of JARHVA010004329.1, read as the reverse complement.
CTCACATATCAAAGTTATAATACTGAATTAATTCTAAAGCTTTATTAAAGTGATATAATGTCTAAACATTGATCCAATCCAAGCCAAGTCAAGCCAAACCAAAGACACAAGGTGCCAAGGAGAGATGGAGGTATCTAAGCTTCCATTGATGCATAATTCATGAGCACAAAGCTGAGGAAGCCACTACAACAAGAATTTTGGAGCATCCAAGGAAGGTGAAAGGAAGTTTTCTTTTTCTTTTTAGTTATGTTTTCTATTCATGTTTTGTTAACTAAGTTCACCCTAGTAACTAGGCCTAGAGATGTTATGTTATTGTGTTTATTTCAATTTCAATTTTATTTTTTTAACTAACACTAAACTAACCATCCTCTCTTCAGTCAAATTCTTAGTTCACAAGGGGTCTTGAAGGATAGGGAACATGTTGTGGAAAGGTAGGTCCATTTTAATTTTCATTCATATATATTTCATGAGATGATCTATATACTTCATTTGTTGATCTAAGATGCATGTATCTAAGATAAGTTCTTCAGATTCCTTAAGGTCAAAAGTCCTCTTGTTTTAAAAAACCTAATTTGAATGTCTTGAATTTGATAAAGAGTTCTGTCTACTTTGGTTTTTCCTTTATTCTCCCCTCCACCCATTTAATTTTCTCCCTTGATAGACAAATTATGATTCCAAATATCTTTTCCCTTATTCTTTAATTCCTTATTCATTTTTTAAATACATTCTAGCACTACTTTGTTTCAGTTTTATCTATCCTTAGAGAAAAAGAACATGTTTGAGCAACTATGTATTATGTTTCTTTACACCATGATTTACAATCCTAGACTTATTTTACCATTTATCATGTGTTTTACTATCCTACTACTATGAACACCTGAGTTCATACCCTTTTTCTATTTTTGAGTGAGGTTGGCTTGTTACTTCTCCCTCATCAATGTTATTTTCTTTTTTTATGCACCTTTTTCCATTGTTGATTGAGATGAGGGTTGTTACTACTCACTCATCAATGTTATTTTACCATTTTTTTTTCTTTTACCATTGATTTGTTTTATTACCGTCCTATTTGACATGTATTCTTGGTTTTACTTGGTGATTTTTCCTTTCTTACTTAAGGATATCTTGTTTGAGTTGTTCAGTATTTAGTAGCCTTGGATTTTTAGTTGCCTATTTTACTCTCATTTTTAAATTGGTCATTTGGTCTAACATAGCACTTGCCACCCAATATTTCCAAATTTACAAAGTATGTCCCATCCTCATAGCACCAACTATCTTGGCTTTTCTTGTGTTTTTTTTTTGCTCTTTAGTTTTGTATTCTTGGGTTTGTTGAAAGCAATCTCTATGCCGTACACAATCAAAACTAAAAACATAACAAAAAACCATCCCATGATAAAGGTAAGTCAAGGTATGCATCAAATTTACTTGTTAGTAATTTACTATTAAGTCTTGCACTTTTTAGTTATTTACTTTTCAAGTCATTTACTTTCAATTGTTTTTGCTTTAAAATACTACAATTTTTTTTAGCATCAACATTGTGGGTTACTATGTTCTTTCTTGAAGCAGCATCCCCTATTTCACCTTAGTGACACATGATGAGATTATAGTGGGGTATATGTATACACATAATATTTTCAAATTTTATCAAATACTTATGCTTTACTATCCTACTATTATGAACACCTGAGTTCATAACCTTTTTCCATTTTTGAGTGAGGTTGGCTTGTTACTTCTCCCTCATCAATGTTGTTTTCCTTTGTTATGTACCTTTTTCCATTGTTGATTGAGATGAGGGTTGTTATTTCTCACTCATCAATGTTATTTTACCATTTTTTTGTCTTTTACCATTGATTTGTTTTATTACTGTACTATTTGACATGTATCCTTGGTTTTACTTGGTGAGTTTTCCTTTCTTACTTAAGGATATCTTGTTTGAGTTTTTCAGTATTTATTAGCCTTGGATTTTTAGTTGCCCAATTTACTCTTGTTTTTAAATTGGTCATTTGGTCTAACATAGCACTTGTCACCCAATATTTCCAAATTTACAAAGTATGTCCCATCCTCATAGCACCAACTATCTTGGCTTTTCTTGTGTTCTTTTTTTGCCCCTTAGTTTTGTATTCTTGGGTTTGTTGAAAGCAATCTCTGTGCCCTACACAATTAAAACTAAAAACATAACAAAAAACCATCACATGATTAAGGTAAGTCAAGGTATGCATCAAATTTACTTGTTATTCATTTACTATTAAGTCTTCTACTTTTTAGTTATTTACTTTTCAAGTCATTTCCTTTCAATTATTTTTGCTTTAAAATACTACAATTTTTTTTAGCATCAACATTGTGGGTTACTATGTTCTTTCTTCAAGCAACATCCCCTATTTCACTTTAGTGACACATGATGATATTATAGTGGGGTATATGTATACACATAATATTTTCAAATTTTATCAAATACTTATGCTTTACTATCCTACTATTATGAACACCTAAGTTCATAACCTTTTTCCATTTTTGAGTGAGGTTGGCTTGTTACTTCTCCCTCATCAATGTTGTTTTCCTTTTTTATGCACCTTTTTCCATTGTTGATTGAGATGAGGGTTGTTATTTCTCACTCATCAATGTTATTTTACCATTTTTTTGTCTTTTAAAATTGATTTGTTTTATTACCGTCCTATTTGACATGTATCCTTGGTTTTACTTGGTGAGTTTTCCTTTCTTACTTAAGGATATCTTGTTTGAGTTTTTCGGTATTTATTAGCCTTGGATTTTTAGTTACCTGATTTACTCTTGTTTTTAAATTGGTCATTTGGTCTAACATAGCACTTGTCACCCAATATTTCCAAATTTACAAAGTATGTCCCATCCTCATAACACCAACTATCTTGGCTTTTCTTGTGTTCATTTTTTGCTCTTTAGTTTTGTATTCTTGGGTTTGTTGAAACCAATCTATGTGCCCTACACAATCAAAACTAAAAACATAACAAAAAACCATCCCATGATAAAGGTAAGTTAAGGTATGCATCAAATTTAATTTTTATTCATTTACTATTAAGTCTTCTACTTTTTAGTTATTTACTTTTCAAGTCATTTACTTTCAATTATTTTTGCTTTAAAATACTACAATTTTTTTTAGCATCAACATTGTGGGTTACTATGTTCTTTCTTGAAGCAACATCCCCTATTTCACCTTAGTGACACATGATGAGATTATAGTGGGATATATGTATACATATAATATTTTCAAATTTTATCAAATACTTATGCTTTACTATCCTAATGTTATGAACACCTGAGTTCATACCCTTTTCCCAATTTTGAGTGAGGTTGGCTTGTTACTTCTCCCTCATCAATGTTGTTTTCCTTTGTTATGCACCTTTTTCCATTGTTGATTGAGATGAGGGTTGTTACTGCTCACTCATCAATGTTATTTTACCATTTTTTTTGTCTTTTACCGTTGAATTGTTTTATTATCATACTATTTGACATGTATCCTTGGTTTTACTTGGTGAGTTTTCCTTTCTTACTTAAGGATATCTTGTTTGAGTTTTTTGGTATTTAGTAGCCTTGGATTTTTAGTTGCCTGATTTACTCTTGTTTTTAAATTGGTCATTTGGTCTAACATAGCACTTGTCACCCAATATTTCCAAATTTACAAAGTATGTCCCATCCTCATATCACCAACTATCTTGCCTTTTCTTGTGTTTTTTTTTGCTCTTTAGTTTTGTATTCTTGGGTTTGTTGAAAGAAATATTTGTGCCCTACACAATCAAAACTAAAAACATAACAAAAAACCATCCCATGATAAAGGTAAGTCAAGGTATGCATCAAATTTACTTTTTATTCATTTACTATTAAGTCTTTTGCTTTTTAGTTATTTACTTTTCAAGTCATTTACTTTCAATTATTTTTTCTTTAAAATACTACAATTTTTTTTACCATCAACATTGTGGGTTACTATGTTCTTTCTTGAAGCAACATCCCATATTTTACCTTAGTGACACATGATGAGATTATAGTGGGGTATATGTATACACATAATATTTTCAAATTTTATCAAATACTTATGCTTTACATATTGCAAGAACCCATCGAGACTCAATCTCTCTGAGGGCATGCCCTTAGGGGTACACTAGGAAAGGGGTGGGCAAACCTTTAGTGCTTTGTGGGATTTTTCCCCCTTATTTACACATTATTACAAATCCAACTAGATCTTCAAACCATAACCTAAGTTACTAATCTTCCATTACACACTCCTCTAATCTTTTTCCTCTTTTCATCCCTCTTTTCCTCACCTTGATCCCCTTTCATTAGTTAACTATACTAGGCTTATAGGGTCAACCTTGTAATATTTAGGTTATTTTTCACTCAGAGTTTCATTATCCCTTTAGCTGACCTAGCTTAGGACCTAGTGATTTATCTCATAAAAACATAAGGGTCGACTGGGTCGACCCTGTACAACTACCATATCTAGAAGGATTTAGGTTGAGATCCACCTATAAATATAAAATTATTTCATCATTATTTCAATATGAGATAAAGAGTTATTATTCACTCATGCTTCTTTACAATCTACTCTTCCACCATTACACTTGAGGAGTCTTAGCTTAGAGTTTCTACTTGGAGAATTTGATCTTGTGGATAAGTCTTAGATGCTTTGACCCTTGATATTTATCCTTACAAACCACAAAAACCTCTTTCAAATCCCCTTTGGCTAGACTTAGTCTCGATGGGTTCACATTTAGGTAAGTATATTATAGCTTTGTTCTCCTTTCTTTAGTAGATAAAAGTAGTATAATTACTGGCTCAAATAATATTAATATTCATATTCCATGTATTAGGTTCTTACTCATACTTGGCTTAATTGAGATTCTCCTATACATGTTTTGATTATTTTACTAACACCTCATATTGTGCCATAAGCTTTGGTGTGCACTAGATTAGATTTACTTTCTTGTTTATTAAAATAGAGTGAACATTAAACCTAGGACCCTTTTAGGGTAATTACATGATTGTGTTAGAATCTAGGCTTTATAACCCTTCTTATCATGGTTTATTGTGATAATTTATCTCCTAATCAGGTCTAATTAATCCCCATATTGGTCATGACCCTAATTAACAAATGTATTCCTAATCAGAAGTGTAGGTATGCTCTATCTTCTCTAAACCAATATTGATTTATAGACATGATTCATTTATAATTGAATGCACAAGCTTTATGTAAACACCCCAAGTTGACCAACCCAAAAAACATACACACTAACAAGGTTTAAAAATCAAATTATTCATTGGTGGTGCTTAATTTTGGCATAACCATATTGACCTACACAAACAAAATCTACTTGTAATGTAATATGTTTTCAATATATTGTCTTTGATCTAAAAGACTTTAAAAATAAAAGAGGTTGGAAAAACTCCTTGGGTAGCATCATCATACCAATTGCTTATGGGACTAATGTAATTCAAATAAAGGTTTGAGTTATTCCAAAAAAATATACATATTTATTTACATTGAGAACTCTTTGGTTATATCAAATGGAAGATAAAATTAAATACAATAAGCAAGCTATATATTTTTTCTCATGAAGGCAAACTGATCCATATTCCAAACGATAACATTGGTTCTTCCATTTCACATGTAAATCATGAAGGGAAACATGTTATGAGCCATTTCCAATTATCCAACCATGATTCAAATAATGTAAAGGATCCAACTTAAGGTTCCAAGGTGTAATATTCCAACATTTTCAAAAAAATGAAAACATTTAAAAAATCCAAAAATATTTTCAGTATTACATGTTCTATTGGCTCCTTAGCATCTATGTTGTTGGTTCCATGTTGGTATATGGCATATCAATACTTTAATTTATAGACATGTGTTCAACACATCATTTAAGTGCAATACAGGCATACATAGATACATGATCCATTCTTATATATATGTTGGGCCTTATTTATACTCATTTCATATAGACATTGGGGGCATTCAATTCATTTGATACTGATACACATAGTTTATAAAGTTCTATGATAAATTTCCACTATCATGTTTGAACTTATGTATGTACAAATGACTTATTCATGATTATATCTTTCATAATATAATTAATATGTTATGTACTTAAATTTTTTTATAACACATATTTCCAGGGGCTAGTATGCTATGTTTATGTTGGTTGCTTATGTTTTTTCTTTATGCACTTCCTTGAGTGTATTTCCTTACTATTGAGCATTTGAATATGCTCCATTTTTTATGGATCCTATGCATTTATTTTAATGTGTCATCACTTTTTGTATGGATATTTTAATATGTTAACACTTTATTTGTTGAAATCTGACTAAGTCATGTTCCTTCAATTATGTGGCATATGAACATGCCCCTTATTTGAGGTCTACTAGACCATTTCCTTTTGATTTAATTTTAAGTGATCTTGTGTGTGTGCTTGATTGTGTATTGATTTTTTAATATTACTATCTAGATATTTGACATGATATATACCATGTAAATTATGACTTGATGTGATCATATTCTATGTGCTTCATTGATATATATACTTAGACATGATACTCTTGTATTCTACATGTTTCATACGTAGATTATATGATTATATTATCCTTTTGAGGTAAGGTAACTATCAATTATTACTTTCCCTTACCTCAAAAGTGGCGAATATTAGTGGGGGAATGTCATAACAACATGGATTCCACATTTTCATAGTTCACTATATTTAAATATAGAGTGGGGGAATGTTATGGAGACATGTTATCCACATTTTTCATATTTCATAGATTCAAATATATAGTTTGGGCATGTTATGGAAAAATGTTCTCCACATCTAAATAATTGTAAATTGGATAAATTACATAGTTATACAATTTGGATAAATATTTATGGAATAATTATATACATTAGTACCATTTTTATACTCACATTTTAGAATGAGACATATATGAGGTGTATATACTATGTAAAGAGAACCTAAATTATAAAATTAAAATCAACTTTTAGATATCAAATACTTCTACAGACTTTAGCTCACTAGATTAGACTAATATGAACTATTATTGAGCCAATCTACTCTAGTTTTTTTTTTTTGGGTATGGTTGATGTGATTAAATCAATCTATATTTCCAAGTTTATAAGTTGGAATTAATTAGATCATCTAAACTCACAAAATATTTAGTGTAGGTTGACTTAGATCAAATCATGCCTACTAGGTTATAAGTATAATTGGGTTACATGGTTGAGCTAATCTCTATTATCAGGTGGTAAATCACATTTTTTCCAAGTTTAGGGGAAAGTTTACCCCTTAACCTCTATATATACTTGCACTTATAGATTTACATTTATCCTAATCTTAGTTTAAATTGTTCATAATGATACATCCTTTCAAATAAAGTTGTCAAAAGGTAAGATAGTTACATCGATACACATGTTTAATCTTAAACCTTATTATTTATATTTCAGTATTTTTAAATCTTTCAATTTTAGATTATATGCACTAATTATATACTATAACATGCTCTTAATTGTAGGCTAGTCACTAGAAAAATACTCAAATTGTAATCACACAAATGTAAGATGTGTTATACGGACCTAGGTACACATTATGTTTCCTTTAAGCTAGAAATATAATTAATATATTGGTGGGGGAATGTAAACACTAAATCTAAATTATATAGAACCACAATCTTATACACTTGGCAAATACAAACCTTTTTTTTCCTCTTAGTTTTAGACCTTTCTTGCTAACAAAAGTTTCACATCTATTATCTCTTTATGCCTAATGTTTATCTATTAGTTTGACCAATGATATCATGATGACCTAGAACTTATATCATACTTATAATACTAAAAAAATTCTTATCTTCTATCTCTACAAGTTTTGGACCTATGCTATTTTCTAGCTACCTAGACACTTGCATCCCAATTAGATACTTATGTCGACACAAGTGTCCTATTCCAATACAAATGTCTAGTGCCTTAAAGTCATCAAATTTGAAAATGAAATGTATACTTATAATTATTCTAAGTGATTTAACACAAGATATTATTAAAAAGGATTGGTATATATGTATGATTAATTCATATTCTTTGTTCACCTATCACAATCCTAATAACTCACAAGGTAAGTTACCAAAAGAATTTAATCAAACATTCAAGTGATTAAAACATCCCTAATTTCTCCTATTTCTATATTAGTCATGGGGATAACACATCTATAGGTCTGAGGTACTTAAGGATCATGTCATGAGTAATAATTTTCAAGTTACAAGATAGGTCACTATTGTACCTGGTTTTCACATATTGTAAACATGTGCATACACAAGCCAACACACTAGGGGAGACCTATATAAATTTGAGTCCCTCTTTGGAGTAATATATATGTAGGAAAATCTCACTAATATAGAGGTCTTTAGGGTTATCTCTACACCATGATATCGCAAACCCATTTTTCATAAGGTCACTATGAATATGAAGAACTAGGGCTTTGATATTTGATAAGGAACGATGACCCATGATCTATATATTAGCACACCGTAGTGAAGGTGACGTAAAACCCATAACACTATAGGTGTTTTCATATATATCCAATAGTTACTTCATATATGACATCTAAATCTATATTAGATGAAAGTGTAAACATAACCATATGAGGTCAATGTAAGTGTCTAAGGTTATAGAGGTCAAATTTCCAAAATATGATGAGGTCCATGGAATTGATCCAATCTATTTCTAAATTTTTCCATAGTCATATCTACATGTGCACAATAAATTAGTTAATTATTCTTATTTATAATTTATTACAATATCAATCAATAGGTGTATTTTCCATTTTTAGCATATCTCAATATTATAAATTTAGAATATTGTTTATCTGAATTTACAAATTAATTGGATTGTTATACAGATTGTTTATCACCCTTGTTCCCTATACCATCTCTACCCCCTTTAACCCTATATTCCATAATCTATATTTTAGGTTAAACACTTACCTTATTTTTTAAATCACTCCTTCACTTGTAATTTCTCTTTGCCTAAATTTTTTTGAGCATGAGCTTTACCAATGAGCACTTTATAAAATACCCTGCAAGTGATATCTTAATACAATCCTTGTTTGTGTTTACTTTATATTATTTAAATATTCTATAAAATAATATCTCAATATCTATAATAATTGACCAATCATACATATAGTCAATGTGATAAACATCATGTCAACATAACATAAGGTTTAATAAACATATATTTTCTTAGGTATTGTATATTTTAAAAAAAATTGATACCATAAATGTATCTATTAATCAATAAAATTTAGAGATAAATTAAATATATGGTTTAAAATAAAAAGGTGTTTAGTTGGTATTCATGGCCCCTAAAAAATATCAAAATATGCATATATAGCTAAACATGGCACAACATATTTCATGTCCAAAATAGGCAAAATAAATAGCACTAAAAGGAGGTGGTGGTAGATAATTTTGAGGAAGGAGATATGTCCAAGTGAAGGTCTCCCATATCATTATATCTAGCAATTCCCAACCATCATCTCCATTACAAACAACCAAAGGGTACAAACATTTATTACCTAAGAAAAGGGGGAATGATCAATAAAGAATCCATAACATTTGGTAATGTGAATCCCCAACTTGAAGGCCTAAAAAATGGTTTAATCATAAATAAGTAGAGTCCAACCACTCACTAAGGAGGAGGGGTAGACAAACTATGGGAATAGCTCTAGTGTTACTGCAATACTAGTGGACCAAATCCTTGCTACAATATATTTGGTGTAATTCTGATCATAGTGTAAGGAACACTTCCCGATTGTTTAAACAAGTCCTATAGATAATGGAACTACAAATACAAATTTGTATCTTGTGATTAGATATTAAATAATATAAAGTGAGAATATATATTTTTTTATTAAATAATTATTATGAAATAACCTAACCATTAAATATAGTAAAATTTATAAACTTATAATGCTACAAAATAATAGTAGCTATGAAAAAGTTTCAAATGAAAGAGATAATTTGGAAAGTGAGCATAATAATCAAACAAATAAATCCTCTAAGATATGGGATCTAGATGGAAATGACAAAACAAGTTATGAATCCACTTCGAAGCAAACTAGTCTCAAGGGAAAGTAAAACATAAATTCTTGAATGTCTCATGTTTTTTATAGGTAAGACACCTGGGGTAAACAATCACCATGTGGTGAAGTCTTTATCCCAACAACTATTAGTGTAGGATATTTAATTTGCTTTTATTTTTTTATTTGGATTATTCCTAGACACATGTGTTTTTCATACACTTGAGCTAGCTTGATTATGTGTACTTAGATGTATTAAGTTACTCTTGTCCATTGTAATTGGATAGTTCATGTTTCTATTTGACTAGTTGTTTTAGATTTAAGAGTTACATGCTCTTTTTAGGCCCTTTTTTGTTATTCATGGAAGAGTTACACATTTTAATATCCTATTTATACATATTGATTTGTAATCTATTTATATGGAGTGTGTTTTTGATGATTTGTTTATGGGTTTTCTACAATATTCTCATTTTATGGTTTCATGCTCTTTCAGTAACTCTATGTAATTTATTGTCTTTTGGTCATGAACCAATTCTTGTATTTGATCTAGAGATCTTGGTAGTCGCTCCATCATGGTATTAGAGCTTTAAGAGCTATCAAAAATCCAATCGAGTATATGCTTATCTAATTTTATTTATTGTTATCTATTTTAAAATCTTGATTTTTACTCTATTAGTGGAACATTTTATTTTCTAATTCTAAGCTACTATTTCATATCCCTTTTTGAGGCTAATTGCATTGCATTTTTAAAAACCATGCGAGTATACCAACATTGACTATGGAATGAGGTAGATACATATTTCCATGCTATACGATCTCCTTTTACCATTATTATAGATGCTTATTATCATCCTCCTCACCTTTTACAACCTATACTTGGCCATTAAATGATAGAAAATTGGTTTAGTTAGAAATTTTAATTGACATCTCACTTTTGAGTGCCATTTTTTCAAAAGTACATGATTTTCCATGCTTATTCCATTAGAATAGTTTATTTTGCAAAGTGATCTAAATTATAAATTAAAATATTTATTTAGATTTATAATGCTTTATTTAGGGGGTGTACTATGTTTTAGTTATTTTCCTTCCTATTCACATTCTTTATTTTATACAGCTATTATAATTTCATTTCTACATTATGGATTCAACTTCGATAATTACTCTTACACCATTTATTATCATGAATTTAAATCCAAAATGAAAATCAATTTGTATGTTAATTATTTTAATCAAATTTTAATGGTCACTAAGAAGGATCCTAAAGCAAAAGCAACAAAAGTTAAATGGTTTAACCATTGTGATAAATCCATTAGATTATTATGTATTTATGTCTATCCTAGTCTACCCTTTCACATAGAATCTAATAAAATACCTAATGAATTATGGACCACATTAGAAATGATATTTGGGAGGTAGGATGTGATAAGAGGTCATGAACTAGAGAATGAACTAATCAATTTGAACCTAAGTGACTTTAACACACATTAATATTTATTCACTAAGTTTAAATATCTAAGGTTTTAATTGAAAGAATGTTCACTATATAATAAATATGATCAACTTGTTCTATATATTATATCCAAATTGGGTCCATAATACTATATATTTTTCTCCTCTTTCTATGTCTCAAAAAGTGTTATTCGAGCCACATAGAATATGCCTTCTTTAGATAATTTTGTGTTGACTTAAATCAAGAGAAATATAAGGTGATACAGCTAGGCATAGTGAAGTCCTAAAAACCTCAAGCCCTAATTTTTGTGAATGGGAAAAGGAAGGCTTAGAATAATAAAGAGAATAAAAAAATAAAAAGGATCAAAATCCTCCTACCTCTAAATCAACCAATGTGACCTCTTATTCTAGTGCTAAGCCTAATAAAAAGAGGATCAAGTGTGGGTATTTCTTGGGTAACCATTATGAAATCAAATGTTTGAAGGAAGAAGTAGTTTGATCACCTAACTAGCCTTATTGAAAGAATAATATAGGTGTTCCTAAGTCTATCAATCCAAATTCATCAACCCTAAAATCCTCCAAGGTAAATGGAAATGGTAAATAAAATGAAAAATAGAATAGTAAGGAGAAATTAAAAGATATCACCCTAGTTACAATTATACTCTAACTTCTACATAGGTTATTGACTCTAGTGCATCACATCACATGGCTTCTTCATGGATAGACTTCACTTGCTTTAAAATATGTGGCATGTACAACAAAACTTTTAAATAGGTTTTTGGGAGAGATTTTGTTGAAAAGAGTGGTGAAATATTTAAAATTGTTCTAAGTATTTTATCACTTTTAACTAATTTCCTATCAATCTACTAGATTAATCACCTTTATTAGGGCATGCAAATTGAGTTCACTATAGAATTGATGTACATAAAATATTTATAGAATGATACCATAGTAGTAGTGGGAATAATCAATCATTAGAATAAATAGTATACCTTCTCACACTTTATCCTGAAATCTTATTTAGATTCTTCTTCATCAGACTCACCTAGAATTGATGAAAGTTTTGAGCTTGAGCACATCTCTAATGATGTAGACTCCTCTTATAATTTAGATGACTATAATAGTGATGGGGACATACTTCCACCATCTCCTTATCACCTTATATATAGTAAGGGGTTATTTATTGGTCGACTTAGTTTTAGTACACATCAAATATTATAGGTCATATGAGCATTAATCCAAAACTCATCAAATATCAACCAGTCTAGTACAGAATTATAGGGCATTCCACATTATTTATACACCTTTGATTCTAATTCAACATCATTACATGAATTATTTATCCCATCTAATATGCACGAGGATAGTATTTCCTTGTATAGGAATCACACATTGGCTATAGATCCATCAGGTACTTGAAAAACACATTCACTATTCCAGGGTTATCCACTCTTCACTACACCTAGTTTTGATCCATAATCACTCCAAATAGCTCTTTTATAGGATATGGGGTTAGTATAAGTAATTGTATGATTTCTCTCTTTTGGGGGTGGGATATTTTTTTCCTATGGGTTTTCTTATTTTCTCCACTTTAAGGGATTTGATTTGTACATGGGTACGTCATCAGGCCTTATTGTTGAGACCCATTTCTTATACCCAATTAAGTTATGATTACTAATGGGTGTTATTGTGGGATACTAATTTTAATTTTATTTATTTATTTTTATTATTCATACACACATGTGTTTTTATTACACTTTATATTTCTTAGGTTTACTTAGACATATGGAATTACTCTTTTCCATTATCATTGGCTAGTGGATGTTAAACTTTGATTGGTTATTTTAGACTTAGGAGATACATGATTTTTATAGGCCTTTCATGGATTTTCATGGATTTTTTACATAATTTAATCTCCTATTTTTACAAATTGATTTGTGAGCTATTTATATGGAGTGTTTGTTGGATGATTTGTTCATGTGTTATATACAATATCCTCATTTTATGGTTTAATGCTCTTTCAAAAACTCTATGCAATTAATTATCTTTTTTTCATGAGCTGATGCTTAAATTTTATCTATAGATCTTGGTGGTCACTTTGTCAACAACAACCCTTGATAAATTAAACACTATATAAAATGTGTTTATTTTGGCTGAAGCTTAGCATACCAAATATAATTAAGACAAAAAACCAATTTTTGTGTGAGTAATTCAACACCCATCAACTATTAAACTACTAGGAACTAGGTAAAAGGGGATAATAATTATGTAAAGAATATTTTGGAATACTTTTTAAAAGGCATATCACAATTTTAATGCCACTCTTTCTACCACGCTACATGTAGATGAAGATCCATTTTTGCATCATAAAATTATAGATGAACTCTTGCAATATGGAGGGAAAATAAAATGAAATAAACTTGTATTTCCTTTAGAATATGGATTATTTAATCCAATATTGTGAATAAATAAGTTCAATATAAATATGAATTTATTTCTTAGAGAATATAAGATTTTTATTTCTTGAAGTTTCTTCAAGTGATAGGCTATATTACTATTGATGATGGGAGACCAACAAATATTATGTCCATTAAAAGAGAGTCCCAATATAAAACCATCCCAATCCTAATTGAGAAATTTTTTGACTGGCCTAAAGGGTTTCCAAATGTAGTGAGCAAAAAATGAGCCTTTGATCTAACTAGAACATTGGAAATGAGAATAGTATGAAAATGAATACCCTTACACACTTTTATACCATAAGATGATCATGAAGAAATATAATTTTAAATAATAATTCTTCATACATTTGATCCTTGAATAGATAAAATAACCAACTTAGCACATAATTCTATCCTTTATCTATGAATATAAATAATTCACATTCCTTCTTCATCATGAAGAAGGTAGAATATGTCCCAAAAAAATCTATAGAATATACAAGTATATTTAGTGCTATCCCACATAAAATATAAAAGAAACTTATAAATATTAGCATAAGTTACCTATGATAGAGTTTGATATGGGTAATAATTGATTCGAGTCACTATAAGAATATCTATGCAAATATGAAATTTTCTATCCACAAACAAGGGCTTGGTAATCTAGTATTCAATTTTATTATTGACTTATTGTATAAAAATAGTTAAAGGGAAGATGGGGAGATTTAAAATGTGAAATGACTTATAATAAATTAAAAATTTTATCCTTTGTTAATCCACTTCTAGCAAAATTTATCAAGTCATTTAGATATTAACAATATACTATGTCAATAACAATGAATTTTGTTCCACTACATATTCAACCTTAAGGATTTACAGAATATGTCAATGCATGTCAATAATTCATATAAAAAAGCTTCGATATCTTAAAAAGTGAAAATATATTTCTTATAAAAATGATCATTAAGAATTTGATTTATATTATCAAGGAGATTATTTTTACTAATAATAATTTCCTTGGTGTAGATATTAAAATCTGATTTATCTATTAACTCAATCTTATACACTTGAAAAATATTCATCATAGATGTACCTTTAAATTATAGACCTACCCATTGCTAAAAGCATCATGTTCACTATCTCTTGGTGGATAAATTGCTTATCTCCTAGTCTAACTATTTTTATTCTAATGACCAAGACATATATTATGCAAAAATATCTAAGCTTGGTTATTATCCTTCACTACTAATTTTATACTTGTACCTATTTTATAGTTTTTTAGACACTTTCATCCTAGACAAACACATGTGCTGATACATGTGTCCACTTTTCCTATAAAGTGTCTAGTGCCCAAAAGTAATCCAATTTTCAAATGAAATGTATCTCAAATGCTGACCTACGTTCTTTAGTGAGATATATTTATAAAAAGGATTGGTCATATACAAGATCAACCCTCATTCATTCATCACCTAGAAAACATCAAGAACTCACAACTTACCAATAAGTACTCGATAAAAAATTCAAGTGAGAAAAATTGCTTTATTCATCAATATTTATATATCAATCATAGGAAAAATATTCCCAAAGGTATTAAAAATTTGAAGAAAAACTCATAAGACATATTTGACAAGTTACAAGCTATTTCAATACATGTCTTTACTTATCACTCATTAAATCCTTATGCACACACAATCTAATACATAAGTTTGAGGCCCTATTTAGAGTATTGGCTATGCAAGTAGTTAACATTGATAGAGGGGTATTTGGGTATATTAACACCATTATCCCACTAACCCATTTTACAAAATTGACTCCAAGGGTGAAGACGTTAGGGTTTGATCATTTGATAAAGAGTGATAACCTATGCACACAATCCATAAACATCAAAAGAAAGAGGATCTAATTTATTTAATATAGATATAATAAATATTAAATATAGGGTACCTACATCAAATTTAGACACCTGCATCAATGAAACTATCTATATCCGATGTAAGCATCCAAGGCCACATAAAGAATATTTATAGAATATGTTGATTATTCTAGGATTATTTTCTAGTCCATTTCTACCATGTTTTAGATCAAAAAACATGAACACAATAAAATAAAAAGTATCATTTATTCCCATTTAATTATAATATTTATTATTATCTAAACATTACTATTTTTAACAATCTCAATTATATAAATTCAAAATATTATTTATCCAAGTTTTCTAATTAATTGTCCTATTCATTAGGTTAATTCACCATCATTGTGTAAAATCTATTATAATATTCACCAATCCTAGATATACCCACCATATCTAAATTTAGGTTTAAAAATTTGGTGAACTTGACCTTTATTTTTATTTCTATAAACAGTAGCTTGCCCTAGTGTATTTAACCTCCTAATGTTTTTATTACTAATTTTTCCTAATTTATTTAGTTATTTTCATGCAACCTAGGGGTAGCCCTATATTAGTTGATGTTTGTATTGAACACTTAGAGATTCATATTTTTCGACCTAATATGGATTAAATCAACGAAGTCTCCAATCTTATGACTAATGAAAGTGATAATAATGAAACTCAACCACATACTAAAAAGGTTATCATAGAAGATGATTTAGATCATGAAAAAAATGAACTTAATTCAAATAATGAACATGAGAAAATAGATCAAGATCAAGTAAAATATCTTTCTATTTTTCAAGAATAAATCCATTAAAAGCCTCAAGAACTTGATGAGATCCTAAATACTATATTATAAACTTAAAAAATTAAATCATATAAAAATAACTAGGTACATCTATTGATCATGCTATTAGGGATATGGGACATCCCCATTTTCTCATAACCATCCCCTTGCTCACATCATCACTTAATACTTATAATGGGGATACATGTGTATTTAAACCATTGTTACCTAAAAACAATTCTACTATTACTACATCTTCCAAGGGAAACATTGGTATATCAACCCAGTTACCAGTTTTAATGCCTATATAAACTCAAACTATGGGTATACCTCTTTTGGTGACTTCTCAAACTTCAAACCTTAATGATAAAACTATACAAAATCTTGTCCAAACTATATTGTTTTATAACAAAAGTTAAAAATATTGATAAAAAAATTATGAAATCATCTTATGCAATTAATTCACAAAAGGTATTCCATAACCCTCTTGCACCTAAAATATATTTTCACCCATTTATAACTAGTTTTGTTGCACCTAAGTTCACATTTTATGATGGTAAGGATGGTCCCAAATAAAATATTTGATATTTCTATATATCATTCCTTAATTATACATGCAATGATAAAATTTTGACTAAAATATTTATAAGGAGCCTTAAGGACTATGTTCTAAGGTGGTTCTATGTTTTACCAATCCAATATATAAAAACATGTAAACCTCTTACAGATCAATTTTTGGCACACTTATTCATAAACATTACAAAAAATTTATCCTATGCCAAAATTTCAAAAATAAGATAAGGAACCAATGAATATATCTTGAGATACAAGACAATGTTGGCCAAAATTAAAAACCAAATGAAAAATAAATAACTTAATACATATTCAAGCAAAGTTTTAATGCCCCGTTAAATGAGTCTATTATTTTTAAAAAATTCAAAATTTTTGATGAATTATGCCATATTGTATATTGAAATGAAACTTATTTAATTAAATAAGCTCAAGTATATAACCAAGACACCAAACACATATAGTACTGAGTTTCATATCAAATCAAGCCACAAGGTTAAACCTATAGAACATAAAAAAGGACACAACTACAACTGTTAATGTAGTGTCACAACAACCTAATAAAATTATCTTATATAATGTACCAAGGATATAATCTACATGATTATTTGTGTCTCCAAATTATCTACTTCATAAGCTTGTATATTGTCATCTCATATCTCTCTCTCTCTTCCTATAGAGGGTAACATGAGTATACCTATACCTCATGGATATGATGCCAATGATTATTTTGACTATAACCAAGACCCTATACATTATACTAACAAATTTTATCCCTTTAAGCATAAAATATAATATATTATTGATAACCAATAACTTTCATTTGATGACCCTCCCAAATATTTAAGGTCACAACCTAGTGACCATCAAAACCAAAAATTACAATATCAATCCTAAAAGAATTTATGAGTGCAAATGGAATACAATGCACATCCCCCTCTACCACATTTTGAGAACCAATTATATGTTATTTTTTGTATATATACATTACATAATAATCCTATGGTTAAGAGACCATCTATTACTTTAGATGACAATTAAATTATGGATGATGATTTAGATCTTCATTTATTATTTAACTCAATCATACATTGCTCACCAACCAATTCATAGTGTTATGGTTGATTATGTGCCATCAATATAATTTGCACCATGACTTTACTTGAAAATTTGGGATATACACATGATTATTTACACCCTTTGACCAAATTAGTCAAAACATTTTATGGGACCTCACAATAGGTTCTTGGTGAGATTAACTTACCTTTATAGGTTGGACCAACAAATGTGGTCACTAATTTATTTTTTATACCATACATAAGAGTCTTTGATATGTTATTAGGATGATTTTAGATACATAAACTCCACACAATACCTTACACATTGTATGGATGTATTAAATACATTCATACCAATAGGGTAATCATAGTTCATGGAATTCCATATGAACATCAAGTTGAACAATTTTTTTAATGTAAAGACAACTAAATATCAAAATATTGACCATTTTCAATCACCATAGGAGAGTAACACCCAAGTTCATTAGTTAAATTCTTTTTATCACCCATAGGTTCTCTAAGTTTAGTCAATTTGGGGGAAATCAAATGAATATGAGGTTGGGCCCAAGTGAGTTTTAACACTTAGAAAATTTGAGGAATTTATCAATTGTCCAGTAGTCTTCTTGGCCTCCCTTTCAATATTAACAATTAACCAAAAAATTATTAGGGACCATAAAAGTTGAGAAACAAAAGACTTAGACATATATCTTCAAAGGTTTACTAGTGTCATGTGTGTCTCTCCCATTAGTCTCAAGCCTATTCAAAAGTCTTTTAAAACTTAATTAATTTTCAATAAGCTAGACAGTGAGTCAGTGACATAAAAAAAATAGAGGGAAAGTGGGATGCTTCCACATGTCATAATACTAAAAACCTAGGGTCTTGAAAATATTTTTATAGTTTAAAACCCTTAGGGTTAGTGGGTTAGTAAGATGATTCCATGTGGCACAATCCTATTCCCCTGCTTCCCTAGAGATTTATGTACAACCCAAATAGTATGTCAAAGCTCTAGGGTAGTAGGTGAAATGGATGTTTCCATGTGGAAAATCATACTTCACCATAATAGGAAAAGTTATCATCTATTTGAAGCCTCAAATAAGTAAATGAAGAGCAAGAGAGAACCATGTGGTACGATCACCCAGTGAATAAGAGAGCACTAGCTTGTAGGGCCCAACCAAGAAAGCTGAGGAAATTGAGGAGATGACATGTGGATGCATTAACTCCTACTAGATCTCAATAGATCAAAGGGGTGATGTAACCAAGTAATGAATGTGGTAGTAAATGGAATAGTGCTATGTAATTAGTGCATAAGATTAAATTTGATGACCCATCTAGCCATAAAAAAATGTCAAAATCCATGATTTGACTACACACTCAATTTGATTTACAAAAAGCCAATTTGCACATCAATTCCTTACCAATAAATTATTAATTAGAAGGTGGAATTTAATGCAAAAATGAGTAGTGACACCCATTAAGATGTGGTGTGCACATTGGAATCAAGAATATGACATAAAAGACAAATTTCTTCTTAAATAAACATGGCTGTAACTACATACATCATGTTTTTCTAGTGATCCCATGCAAACCTAGATACCTTTGGCTACCATAATTCAATTCAGATGTGGTCTAGTTATAGGAATCATACACTCACCTTTAAGCTATTAGATATTCTAAGATACCTACTCAACCACCCAATTCCAATCACTTTGAATAATTTTAATTACCCCAATACTGGGTGAGATTAATTAATAACCCATGGGCTTCTCATTGCTTGTAAAATATTAGGTCCTACATTGTAAAAATGTTGACATATTTTGACAAATGTAATGCTACCAAAATTTTCCATCTAAGAGCCCTCTCCTATTATAATAAATCTCTAACTATTTGAGTTTGTAATATTATCGTAGAATTTGAAATTAATATGAATTAATGTAATTCCTTCATGCACTACATTTGTGTGCACTCATAATTTTTTATCTTTGTGTATGGATGTTTATCCTATTCAATACTATCCTCCCTTTTTACCTTGATGTAGAACTAAAAGTTTTTATAGTTTTCATGATGTGTATACATACGTTTGCATAGGAAATATCTATGGACTATTTGTCATCCCTCTTAATGCTACACTATGTTCCCTTACCTCCATGCAAAACACATATAGAATGCACCTAATTTGAGGATTAGGTAACCAATTAATTAGTTTTATTGTGTTTTTATGTGGGTGACATGATCACTCTATTCTTGGTGCACCACCTTTTGTATTCTATAAATCTCTTACCTTTTCCATCCATTTCCCCTTGACAAGTTTAGGTTTAGTGCTAGATAAATATTTCAATTTGATCTTTTTAGGTCTGCTCACTCATCCTAAACTAAGTGTATGTACAATAAAATAAAACTAACTTAATCTAGAGGTTCATACTAAGGATTTTAAGAGTCCCACATCCTGGGGGATAATCCCATTATTATAACTAGATACCAAATATCTCTTTGAAATGTAAGTCAAAGGTTCTAGGTGTGAAAGAGACACACACTAGTGCACATGAGATTCATTCACATGTAGGTGCATGTTTTAAATGATAATAGTTTATATCATGCATGGTGCGACCTAATTCAAAAGTTAGCTAAGATGTTGGTTCTACTCTCAATGATTCAAGTGTTGAAGACACTTTATAGATCAATTAGAGATTCTAAGCATTCCTGGTTTATACAGATCACCCTTTCATCTATATTTCAATATACACATGATCATCTTTATGGGGCATTGATTTTAATTTCATTAAGCTACCTATAATTTATAGAAGAAATAGAGTTATAACATATTTATCTCCTATTAGAGGGCTATAGATGCAAGCCTACCTTATCTTAGAGCTTAGTTTACACCTCTATTTAGTAGATTCCCTACACATAGAGGAAGACTATTCCCCATACCAATCATGGATGCTTAGAGAAGCCAACCCTCTTTTCCCTTTAATAGAGGTATCCCATTGATCCTTCCTCAATACAATGATATTCCCATAGCTAATTTTAAGAGAACTACCTAATTTAATGGATAGAACTACACTACCATAATAGAGCATATTAAGCATATCAAAAATATTTGATCCATCCATAACACAATCAAATACAATGTCATTAGTATGACTCATTGCATTTTATTTAAAATGGAGGACACTCTAGTGGTACCAAGGTTTTACGTTGAATTTTATTCAAAATTAGGATGAGTTAGGTATGACACTATTGAGATATTTTGAAGAAAAAATGATCACCTATCACTAATTGAGCATCTCATGACCATAAAAAGGGCTCACATGAGTAGATGGTCAACTTCAATTTCAGATTCTAGAAAACTTGGGACTGAGTTCTTCTCTTGGTAAGGCCAAATCCCAAAACTACATTCTTATATTTTTTGAGAGTGATGAATAGTGATGTGCCCATAATGGTCCAATATAGGGGTGGCAAAATATTAATAAATGTATATGAGGTTGGTTTACATGTAAAAAAATACTTGATTCAAGTAGGTAAAATTTTTCCTAGACCCTTTATGCCTTTATATCCTTAGAGCCCATGTATAAGTTAACCTACCTTACCCCCCATTCTAACTCTAGGCCCCATTCCTATTGCTGTCAGCTCACAAGTTCCATCAACCTCTATATATTTGAATGAGCTACATGAATTCAAGTCCCTATTGAATAACTTTATAAATGAGCTAGTAGTGGTTAAAAGGTATCAATATTAGCATCCCAAGCCTTATCAACCCTTCAAATATAAATATCAATCAAATAGTCCTCCCTACCAACATGGTATATAGGCCCATAACTAGATCATACATAATAGATCACCTGTTGCACCAAATTCTAACACTATAAAAACCTATAGAGATATCATACCCATGTAAAATAATATATCACAAGACTATGAGTGGTGTTATCCATGCAATCAACTTCATGATCAATCCATGAGTGAAAATGGAATGATGAATGAGGAACCTAAATTGGAAAATGGTCCACCACCTCAGGAACCTCAATCTACTTCATATCAACTAAGGGGTGAACTAGAAGTGTAAATTGAATAGTAGGGTGGATCCAGCCTCTCAAATTGGAAAGAGGGTGAATTCAATTATGTGAATTAGAATGAGGTGTAGAATGCAAGAAGTAACCTATTTAGTTTTAACATAAGATTCAAAAAGAAGGTAATGTTGGAGGAACATTCTTCAACACCTTTAACTTTATATTCCTTGGTCTAATGCATAGATACCCAATTCAAAACACCTATGCAACCTTTAGTTCACATTAAATATCTTATGTAGAGAGAACTAAACCTAGACTAGTTCACAAATGTGAGAAGAGGCTACAATTCAAAAGGCACAAATTAAAATTAGTCAAATCACCTTTAACATAATCAAGTAGATGAGTAAGACTAGACTAAAAATTTATATGTTAGATGATCTTGCTATTATTTCCTAAATCAGTTTACTATAAGATACCCTGAGAAGCTTCCAACCTCATGATCCATCATAGACTACACCTATTATGCACACGAGCCTATGTCAACCTAAGGATGAAATGCACATAAATAGAAAGCCACACCTATTCTACATCTCTTTGATCATTGGTAAATGATCATACATAATTATATGATAGATTTAGGCTTGGAGAACTTAGTGATGGAGAAGAAAATCATAAACTTGCTAGGTATAACATATGTTCCAATCTCAAAAGGGGCCATCTAATTAGACATAATAATAGTTAAGACTATGGTAATTGTCAAGGATATAAATCTCACTCTATGTGCATGTCTGAGCCTTTCCATTACATAGAACATTGCAATCATTAACTTATCCACTTAATTTTCTATATGGCTCTCCCATGATCTGAATAAATTATCTATCTTTATATTGGTCACACATGATATTTGAACTGAGATATGGAACCAAGGTGACCATCAAGGTTGAGGCTATTTAAAATAATCACATAGATTCAAACACTCCTAGCCTAATTGATAAAAACTATACTTTATTTGACCAAGAGGAAAATTCAATTCTTCGTGAGACTAACACACCCCTCGAGAAGTCCCTAATGACTTACTTGATGAATGGGTATGCATGCATTATGAGTGAAATCCATATAACAATGTATAGGAAATTAGGCTAGGCATATATTGTATTCTGAAGGAGGATAGCTTGTTGCCTAGCCTTGTAAAGGTGAAAGAGGACCTTGAAGGAATATGGTATTTATACTTTGATGGCTCAAGAAGTAAACATAACATAGGATATGGTGTTGTAATAGTCACCCCTTAAAAGTAGAAATATTTTCATGAATTTATGTTGTAATTTGGATACATAAATAATGATTTTAAATATGAGGCACTAATATAGGGTCATAAATTAATGTATAATAAAATAATCAAAGTGTTACAATCTTTTAAAAACTATGAGCTAGTAGTGAACTTAGTCAGAGCATAAAACATGCCTAAAAATAGTTTTCTAAGAGATTATAAATATAGGTCATGGGACATAATCAAAGGGTTTGATGATTTCAATATCCATTCCATACTGATGGTGTGGAATGATGATGCTGATAGGCTCAAGACTATGGGTGTGTAGTATGACCTCTCACATAGTATAAGGAGCAAGTTTGAGCAACTCATAAAACTTGTAGTGCAACTAATAATCCTAGACAATGCAAGAAATTGGTAGGTGTTCAATAGTGATGAAAAAACATCAAATTCCTACAAGATGAAGCTAAGTTATACACCTAAAATCAACCATGGATATAAAATCAATATGAAGAGTAGATCATGTTGTATCAAACACCCCCCTTATCTTTAAGGAGAAATGGGGATCCACTTTTTTTTGGATTTTAGTATTAATATTGAGCCCCCCTTTTTTCATATGTTTATGTAAATTATATAAAATTTAAGTTATTTCAATTTTGGAATGATGATATTGGCAGTCTTTCATAATAACAAATTTTATTCTATAGACTATTCTTCAGGTTTATATTTTCAAGCTAAATCTTTCAGCACTTATATAATTTATCCTTTTGGGTTTTATTCTTTGATTTTTTTTGGGATTTTATTCTTTCAAACTTAATTTTTAAAAATCCTTTGGATCAAAAGTGATCATCAAGGAAATTGAAAATGCCTTACAGACCATTGAAATAGCCCTTCTAGATAATTGTCTCAAGAATTTTTCCCAAATGAAATATCTCTCTAGGGAAATTTTTGTAGACATTTTATCTAAAATAATTACCCCCAAAGAATTAGTCTACGAACATTCTCCCAAAATCATTTTTTTGATATAGACCCTAAGGGCCTTATTACTAAGAGTACTAATAATCTCACCATACTTAGCCAAAATAAAGGTAAAAATATTTCCCATGAATTATTTAAAGACCCCTACTAACTTGAGCTAATAAGTTTAAATTATACAAGAAAATAGAAGCCAAGTGAACATTGCACATTTATGTCACACAAATTTCTATTCAATGTAAGATTCTATATAGGTGATATTCCACTATTAGAAATCCATCATTTCATTCAAGCTAACTTGCATTCAAATTCTCGTGCTTTCTTAAAGTGATAAAGAGCCCTAGTTCCCATTTCAAGAGTATTATGAGTAAAATAATGACTAAGCTAGAGATAAATTATTTGTATAGTATACATATTGCATAGAAGAAGATACATATAATACGTATCAATGGAATCTACATCTAGGACATTCTAAGGGATGAATCCACCATGACCATATTAAATTAAGGACTCCATAGAGTTAATAGATATAGTCTTTAATGTTATAATATTTTGAGACAAGTACTAAAACTATTCATCATTATGGGATGTCATCAATTTAGTGGATGTGTTTTTAATGAAAGATGAAATGACACTAGTAGATATATTATTCATTAAGGAACTAATAGCGTTTAAATTCCGAAGATTACACTTTGCTACAACTAAGCTAGAATTAATACCATGCATTGACCTCCTAAGGGACCTATTATTTTTAGGGAAGATATTATAGGATGCTTTCCTGCTTCATTCTAGTAATAATATGGTGGTCACATGAATTTTAGGAGACGATTTCTAGAGACATTTATCTTTGAGTATACATGATGTCTATTTTGAAAAACACACATTGGTGTAGTTTAATACAAATATCTCAATGGAGACGGTATTTTATTTATGGCTACTCACAAACTAGATCATCACATGGAAAAGGAAGAAGATGAAAGGAGAAATTTAGATTGACAAATTCAAGATGGGGATTTGCATTGGTATGGATTTTCTCAATAGATTATATGGTATGCCTAGTATTCATGTTGTTAATTTGGATTGGGTGTCATTTTTGTACATGATGCTTACACATTATGCCACATACACTATGGGTAAAATAATCACCCTTTAATTGAGGCAACAAATTATTCATAGGGATAAGTGTCCCATGCCCTTAAGAGATTTGTACATGATGTCATATTTGATGGACATAGTCATGGGTATGTGTTATAAATATCTTGGTGAATAATGGACTTTGATCATAGATTATAAGAATAAAAGGATCTATGACCGTTAATAATTCATTAATGTCTATGGATATACAAACTTTATGGCGAGGATGTCCAAAGATATCTATCCTCAAGTTTGGTAAGACATTCATGGCTCACCCATGCCTCAAATTAGATAAAAATTTATGAATAATTTGGTAGGGAAATGGGATTATTTCATTTACCGATATTTCACTATTATCATGATTTGGGGAAACAAGGTTGGCCCCCTGTGTCTCCCAAAGTTTGTAGCAGATAAACAAGTTGAGCAGGAAATTGTGTTCCATTTATGGAAAAGCATTAAAGAGGACTTATCAACACTGAATAAGGCCTTGAATTTTGGTCATTTTTTAATTATTAGAAGGATGGTATATATGATGAGGAAGCATCTTAGGGAAGTAGGTGGAAAATGTAGGAGTTATCCTTTCCCCACACTTGCACATAGATATTGGGATCTACATGGGCTAATTTTAAAGTACAAACATGGATTCAACATCCCTTACATTCATGAGCCTTAGGAATATGATTTATGATTTATTAATTCCAAGTCTGATGAGGATGTATTAGAATGTGCAAAGATTTTTGGGCTTCAAGAGGATAATCTAAGAATGATCTAGGATGACCCTTCCATTTCTACCAGGGAGTTAGATAACAAAAATGCACTCTATAAAAGGTGTCAAAATTCAAATTTTTAGAGAGGATAGTCCAAGGATCAATCCAAGGACTAAGCAAATTCCTCCTCCCAAGGACTTACTTTGAAGTTGAAACTAAAGACTATGAAGAAAGATCCCATACTACATGATCCTAGTTCTAGCAAAGGGAGGATAAACATGGGATCCCATTAGCATAAATTTTGATGAGGAATAGAAAACATAAGAATTGCCTATTGCAAGTTCTAGTCAAGTATCTATTGCTATACCCTAGGTATATAATGTTACATATATTGGGATGATAACTTTATAAGTAGAAATATCAACACTTGACGACTTACCAACACAAGTGAAGACCCTGTTAGTCTACAAGAGGAAGCCTAAGAATCTTATAGGTAGTCCTATAGTAGTGACATCACAAGGTTTACCTACTCAACCTCCACACTCAGAACCAACTAAGCAAGATATAGTGATCATTAGATATATTGAGGATTATTTAGATTTGGAAGAAGATTTGGAGACAACCATATCTATGAGCCTCCAAAAGAGCATTTGGATCTCACTTTCCCAGGTACTCAATCTTTTGTTAGTCATCTACTCTTTGGGAAAGTTACATCTATGGAATCTCCCACATCTACCCCCTCCATCTCCATTACTACCATTTATCCCTCCATTTCCACTTCCATCCCACTCACCATATAGACCCCTTATATTCATTATAGTACCTCCACTATTAGAGCCCTCAAGAAGAATAAAGTGTCCAAAAAGGTGCAAAATGATTTAACCACATCATAACTCCATGTTCACTCCACCCAAATCACCCTTACACTACCATATACCACTTTCATAGAGCAAACCATAGTGATAAGTACTAGTATGGGAAAAAAGGCCAAGCCTTAAGAGATAATGGTCCATCCACTTCCTCAATTTGGAGTAGTGGATTGGTACAAAATTATATGGCCTTCCCTACCTAACATCCTAACCAAGGCTCACAAGTAACAATAGAGAGTTCAAGATGAATCCAAGGATGAGGTTGTTGTCATAACCTCTAATGCATCCTAGTTAGACATTCCTCCATGGGTACTAGATTTAAAAATCAAGGCTTCTCAAATGCCAAACTTTAGAATCACTGAACTTCCCTCTATTTTGACTTTGTTTGATTACCTAATTGGTAGTATTCAAAGGGTGAAGAAGAGGAAATTAGAAAATGATAAAGGCACCAAGATTATCCTTAAATGAAGGCAATAAATGTTCTCCCTCACAAAGAGGCAAAATAAATAGCTAGGATAATCTCTATATGAGGAAAATTTTGTAGACTTAGCACAAGCACACAAGAATTCCATAGTTGCAATTCACAAAGGCAAAAAATTATATCAACATGATCTTGAGGTAAAAGTGCAATAATTAGAGGTTGAAGTGGAGTAGCTAAAAGAGTAGGCCAAGATAATACATATTCTTGTTGGCATAGAAGCTAAAGTTCAGGAGGTAGCTTCTAGATGTTATAACTCCTTAGAATCAATGTAGTTTATGAAGGCTGATATGGTCCCTCATGTGAACCAAGACAATAAATTATTCAATTCCTTGAGAGAGGATAACAAAAAATTGAATATTTTAGTTGTTTATATGAGAAGCTCTCTATACAGTCATCTCAACATTATGATGATGCTAGAGGCATCCAATGCCTTAAATATAATAATCATTCAATAAGAAAAGGAAAAGGATTAGATACAAAACATTGGGACATTAATCCCTAGATATCAGGTGCATGAGGCCTAGTTCATTCAAAATTTTCATGAATTAAAGTTATCCAAAGTTAAGTACTCTACCAATAAGCTAATTAGTAGGATCAATTTTTACAAGCTTATCTAGG
Organism: Torreya grandis; assembly: GCA_037957365.1. Classification (NCBI taxonomy): domain Eukaryota; kingdom Viridiplantae; phylum Streptophyta; class Pinopsida; order Cupressales; family Taxaceae; genus Torreya; species Torreya grandis. Next base: position 1,430,790 of record JARHVA010004329.1, on the reverse strand, counting down.
AAGCAGTCGATGATTTTATGTAGAGCTTACAAAGATTGACACTTGAAGAAATTGAGTCTAAATTAAGCAAGGCTCGAAAAAAGGTCACTAAATTTTAAATCTTCAATATTAATTTTAAAATAACCAAGCATGAGCATGAAGAACTCCTTAGACAGACGAAAAGAACTCATCAACCACCACTTCTAAATTTAGATATTATACAATAGCATCATGGAATGGTGTAAAAGGTTTATAAGGATAAAAAAGTGAAGAAGAAATAGGCTTATGGTGGTGTGACCACATCTTCAACTACCACTTCAACCACACTAACCAAAGTGCATGTAGCACTCTAAATGATTATTCCTTGATAGGCTGAGATTTTATGTATGTATAGTTTTATAATAGTGAATGCACTTAGATATTATTTTAACTTTGAGTGGATTATTATAAATATATAATTTATATTTTATGTACATACACACATTGCATGGTGTAGGAAAATTCAATTTATTTATTTTTAACTTCTAGTTGTCTCTTATATAGTTATAGACAATAGTTAGAACTAGATGTTCTAACTGACGTATGTAACCACCTTCTATACACTTGGAGGATGAGGTGACCCCTTTCCCAAGTCTATATATAAAATTATAACCCAACTTAGTTTATTGTTAAAAGATTTTGGAATATAGAGTAGCGAATCGACTTTGATCATTATTGAAGTGTTTTGAGTATTTTCTTTCTAATTTCATGCAATTAGTTGTTATTTCCATGGTTGTGTGTTTCAACAATCTTTAGTGTGCTATAGATGTGAGTAGATTCTTGATTATTTTAATTGATATACTAATCCTAGATGTGAAATATCTATTTAAAGATTAGTGAATTTATTGATTAAGTTATTCAAGTTGTTTTAATCATATTTTTGAATGTGTATTAGTGTTATCTCAGATAATTCATTTACTTGAGCCATAATATCTTGATTATGGGTGTGAAATAGCTACCCTAAAAGGAAAAACCTTTGTCTAAGGCTTTTGAATTCCTTACATCTTTATTTCCTTAGAATTCTTAACCATGTCTAAATTTATGTGTGTTATTACTGGTAGCAATAGGCACATTTGTTAGAAAGCATAGGTGTATTTAGAAACCAACCAAGGAAGTGATTCCCAAGAACCATGGAGCCTTATTTTCTACCCTACTATACCCTATTTTTTGATTTTTTTTAATTAAGAATTAACCACTTTAGATTATAAACTAGTCACCTATCCAATTCATGTAGAGATTCATTCTTTTATAAGGCCACACCTTTATCCAAAAACCTTGTCAACAACCTGCATGCCTTGTCCCTATTCCATCAATAGGTTGAAATAAACCACATACCTATAACTCATGCCCTAGAGTGGATTTTACCTCCATTGAGATCCTAAAACATTATAGATCACCTCATTTGATGGTGGTGTGCATAAAACCCACATCAATAATATTTCACTAGCACTAGAAAGAGGGCCTTAAACCCCTAATAATGGAGGTTACACTTTACATAGAGTTTCACTAGAGTCACCCAGGAGAGTGAAAAAATCTAATTCCTTGGCTGGTTTATTAGTGTCACCCTTGCCAAGTCCTAGGAGACCTAGAGTTGTGCCAATAACTCTAATTCATAACAATCCCCCACCTCCACTAGGGCACCCCATACCTGTAAGGAACCCTTTACCTATTAATAAACTAATGTCCCTACCCTGGCTAACTGTATTTGATATTGAAATCTCAAGAAATGTGCTTGATTTAACTAGGGATATTGAAAAGTACCTACAATCCTTTTCTCCTTTAAGACCAAGGACAATAGAATAACATATCAGATTTGTTAAATATGCTGTAAGGTTAATGAATGTAGTTGATGCAAATGTTGCAGGTTGATTATTCCATTTCAATTTGATGGATGATGCTTATGATTGGTACTTAAATCTAATGGAAAAATCCATCACCAAATGGGAGTAATGTCAAATGGATTTTCTTGTGTAGTTTGGATAGGTCATCAATCTTGGATTGGTATACCATCACTTCACTAATATGAAGAGGGAGCCTAATGAGACCATTCATGATTTCAGTGCAAGATGGTAGAAGATATACAATTGGTTGAACATAAGGTATAAACCAAAATTAGCATTAACATTAGAAATATACAAGAATGCCTTGGACCTTATCACCATTGTGTTCTTGAGAAGAGCACTTACTACCAATACTTTGGCATTATCATTCAAAGAGGTTATTAGCATTGATAGGTAGCTCAACCTTTAGATTCTTAGGGTAACTAACATCAACAATGGATTTCCATCACTTATTCAAATACAACACATAAATCAAAATATTCTAGCATATAATCAAAATCAATTGTACACACTACCTCTGCTAACATAAACAATGTAATCAAATTTTAACTACTTGAAAAATCATGTGATGGGAAATTTATCAATAGAACCAACATGCATCTGCACTTCCCATGATTATTATATAGGGTATGGATCCACAAAATCTAAATTAGATTATTTTTAAAAGATAGTCCAAAAATGATCAATGATTTTATGAATATGCAATGAAAGATGGACAATGGCAACACCCTAACTAGAAACCAAAAAAATAGATTCTAGAGATATAACTAACCATTTAATAGGCCTAAAATCCACATGGATCAACCTAACAAGCTCCTATAAATCAACATAGTTGAAATGGCTCTTTCCAATTGGTGCAGAATACATAATGCATCCAAACATGGTGAGCTTAATTGTATTAAGTTTTGTACAGTGTTCAAGATCTTTCAAATGGAAGTAACTAGATAGGATCAAATGAGTAATCCACTATAATCCCATCAAGATCTTGGATCTTATATCACATCCATGTTATTTAAAACTAATGAGTTCTCCTTCCCAAACAAAGATGATAATTAACCAAAAGATAATATGGATGAAGTTCATGATTTCTAGCAGTTCTAGAGAGTTGTGTATAACTTAAGAAAAAAAAACACTTACCACCTCAACTACTCCAAATATTGTGATGATTCCTCCAAATCTAAAACCAGACAACATTCCACCCCTTCCAAAGGGGAATGATCAAATGCCAATCAAGGAAAAATCAAGTAAATAAACATAAAATATCATGAAAGATATGAAGAAAATTAAGGAAAATGTAACTCTTCATGTGTTAGCCTAGGTCATTAAACAAAAAGAGTTGTTTTGGAAGTCCAATACTAGAAAGGCCTCTATGGAAACAATTAGAGTGACTATGGAGCAATTGAAAGCTACTGATGTCAATGCCATTTATAAGAGCAAACCTAAAGTGCCACCATTTCTTCTGACTATCAAGGCATTCAATAAGAACAATCATAATTGTTTAGTTGATTATGGAGCATCTACAACTATCAAACCTACCTCTATATGTAATAATTTTGGTCTCACTCCAAGTCCTTAAAAAAAAATGGTCTCTCATCTAGAAAAAATAGTGGTACCAATAGTTCAAGACCTGAATAATGTATGCATTCAAGTAGCATCTTAACCAAGATTATAGATGACCATTGGTATTCTAGTAGTGGATATAATAGAAGGCTATGAATTATTATTGAGTAGATTTTGGTCCAAAATAATTAATGGATATCTTTCTATATACTTCTCTAATATTTGGATGTTACAGAGAGGAATTGTGAACCAAATTAGAATTGATAGAGAGCTAATAATGAAATATCTGATCATGGAATACAATGTCAAAAAAGAAGAGGTAAAGTATGACTCTCCCACCCTTGGTATTTTTAATTTTACCACTTGGAATCCAACATAAAACCCATAACTTGAAGGTTTGAATCAACTATGGACTACTCATTTTGATGGATCCAGGTCCAAAGAAGGATCAAGCATAAGAATTGAGTTGATTGATCCTCAAGCCAAGATGTTTTCGGTAGCTTATAGATTGTAATTTCCATGTACTAACAATAGAGATGATTATGAATCTCTAATTCTAGGATTATAGTTTTCACCAAAGAACAATTTAAAATCAATAAAAGTATTGGTGACTCAGATCTGGTAGTTAACCAAGTAAGAAACAAATATTAGTGTGAATTATCTTATCTAAGGAGATATAATCATAGAGCATGGGATTTAATTGAAATATTTGAAGATTTAAACATAGTATCACTCTCTCAAGAGTAAAATCAAGCCATCAATTCACTAGCTACTACTACTTCCAATATCGAGCCATTTTAGGAGTCTAAGATAAAGAGATTTTCTATTAAATTGGTTCATTATCCTTCTATTATAGTTAATGTAGAAATTTTTTAGGTGTTTGTTGATGATTACTAGATTATTTACTTTTTAACTAATTTAGGGGATTTTAAGTCCCAAATCATGAATGACAAGGACATCAACCATCTCTATCAAAAATGAAATAGATAAAGAGGGCATTATCCAACTCAAATAAAATTGAATTCTTACTATTTTAGTCTCCTTAAAAATACCATTCAACTATAAAACTTCAAGTATAACAACTGAGGTAGCCCAAGATTGATGAATAAAACTTCAAGAGGGAAAATCTAGAAGATGATCATAACCCAAATTATTTGAATATTGGTCTTAGTTGCACTATGGAGAAAAGACAACGAGTCAAGGATTTGAAAACTTAATATAAATATATTATCACTTGGATGTATTAAGAGCTGAAGGTGTATGACCCATAGGTCATCAGTCACATAATTCCCCTAAAGCAAGACCATAAACTATTTAGATAAAGGCAAAGGCTAGTAAATCTTATTCTAGAGCCTCTTATTTAGAGGGAAATGGAGAAGTTATTAAGTGCCAAAATCATCTTCACAATCTGACATTCTACCTAGGTGGCCAATTTGGTCCCAATTAAAAATAATATGATGAGACCAGATTATGTGTAGACTTTAAAATATAAATAAGGCTTTTGAGAAAGATAATTATCATATACCTTCTCTAGGAGGTAATATAGATAGTGAGTGGTTTCAAAATAATGTCCTTTTTGGATGGATTTTTAGGCTACAATTAGGTACTATTGAAATTTGAGGATATAATGAAAATGCCATTTACTATGAAATGGGGTACTTATGCATACAAAAGGATGTTGTTTGGTCTAATCAAAAATAGGATCTACCATGGATCATGACTTCAAGGGACTAATAGGAAAATTCATAATCATCTATATGGATGATCTTATAGTGTTTTCAAAGAATAGAAAAAGATCATATAAGTAACCTATAGTCCATATTTGAGAGATGTAGAAGGTTTGGTGTTTCATTGAATCTAAAGAGAAATATATTTGGAGTCACTGAGGGAAAACACTTGGGACATATTATCATAAAGGATGTGATCACCATTGATCTAGATATAATCTAGGCAATTTCAAAAATTCAACCACTAAACAATAAGAAGGAGATCAAGTCATTCTTCAAGAAGATCAAATTCATAAGGAAGTTCATCATATGGTTTATAAAAATCATCAATCTTATAAATGCCATGCTCAATCAAGATGATAAAATAGAATGGATAGATGAAGCCATAATGTCTTTCCAAGACATTAAGAATGCCATATCATAGGCTCTAGTGTTAATTAGTCCAGACTTCATACAAGATTTCTATTTGTATTCATTCACTTTAGAACACACTATTACTAAAACTATAACATAGAAGAAATATGAAATTGAGAATCTAATTGACTTCATGAGCACAAATCTAAAGGATGTATAGACTAGGTATTCTATGATTGACAAGCATATTTTTTCTCTTTTCAAAGTAGTGAAGAAATTTTGAAATTACATCTTAAGGAACAAAACCATTGCTATTGTACCCAACCCTACTGTCAAGTTCACCCTATTATATAATAAGCTAGGAGAATGTTGAGGTAAATTCATGGCAAATATCCAAGAATTAAATATAGAGATAAAGCCTATAAACATCATTAAAGGTTAAGGCATTATTCAACTCATGATTGGTCCTAATCCATAAATCACTGTTGAAGAGGTATGTGAAGCACCATTTTCTAAAGGATAATGGTATTCAAATATAATATGGTATTTACTTACAGGAACTTATACCCCAAAGCCTAATAGAGAAATAAGGATAGATTTGAGGCTGAAATATGCTCATTTCATGATAAAAAAATAGATTCCTCTATATAAAGAACTATGAAGGTATTTATCTTAGATGTGTATCTACAGAGGAAGCTAAGGAAATCTTGGAGAACTTACATCACAAGATAGGTAGTGGTCACCCTATTAGGAATACCAAAACCCATAAAATATTGAGGTTGGATTAATATTGGCCAACCATCTTTAAGGATGCTCATGTACATGTCAAAACCTACCATGAATGTCAAGCATTATCCAAGAGAGTACACACAACAATGCCTATACAACCAGTTATTGAAGGAATTCCATACACATAGTGGGGTTTATACTTCATTGGTGTAATCAACCCAAATTCCTTAGCAGGCCACAAATTTGTACTTATAAATATAGACTATTATAATATATGGATGGAATCCATAGCCATAAAGAATAGTAGAGCATAAGATATGATTCAATTTTTGGAGGAATACATAACAATTAGATTTGGCATGCCCATCTCTTTGGTTTGTGACAATGGAATGACATTTATATCAAAAAAATCATTGAATGGACACATGAAAATTAGATCATAATAAGGTTAGCTTCTAATTATTGCCCTTAGGGAAACAGAATAATAGAGTCAACAAATAAAAATTGATTGATGCAATCAAGAAATTAGTAGGGGATAAGCCTAAAAACTGACACAATTTACTAAAGTAAGATCTTTAGGTAGATCAGATGAGACACAAGAAAGCCCTAAAATCTTTACCATATCTACTGGTATATAGGTGTAAACTAGTTTTCCCCATCATGTTGAAGCTACCCACCTATCAGTTCATGCAAGACTACATGGAATTGAATAACAAAGCAATTTTAAGAATACTTTATATAATAGAATTTGAGCACTTAAGGATTGAAGCCTTGTAAATAATCACCAAAAACCAATATGTAGTTAAAATGTGGTTTGATAAAAGAGTGAAAGTCAAAGCATTTAGGATTTTAGATCTAGTGCTACTATGGGACAAAGCCTATGAAAAGAGAGGGCAAAACATTAAGTTTACCCCACTATGGATTAGACCCTATCATATTTTAGAGATTATGGTCAATAAAACATTTCATCTAAAGTATCTCCAAGGTAAAGAGCTTGCATATCTAATTAACAGATAGTTTTTAAAGCATTAATTTAGAGTTGTTCCATCTACATATATTATTTATTGAGAAGATTTAGATAATTTTAGACATATGACTAGAGTAGATTTCCATGCTTTCTAATTTATTTTTTGATTTCTAGTTTAGTTTCTTCTTTTATAGATTAGTTTTCTATGCTTTTCATTTTTTTGGGGCTTTCTAGAATAATCTTTTTGCTTTCAATATTTTGGTTTCTTAGATTAGCTTTTAATGCTTTCTAGAGTGGTTTCTTGCTTTCTAGATTAGTTATTGTTTGTTTTCTTTGATGTTTGAAGTTGTGTTTGCTCTAGTTATTACCAAGCTAAAATATAAAAATAACAAAGTTTATGCATTGTATAAAAAGGGGAAAATGAAAATCTTGACACATTAGGGACTATTTTATAGATTAGGTGTATTTCTATGTTTTTTGAGCATTTAGGATGAAGGGATGTAATCAAAGGATTATTCTAAATAGTGTCACAATTTAACACCTTTACAAAGCATGTGTATGTTTCTATTCAAGTACTTCATACAAATTTATAAAGTTTTCTTATTTTGTTGGATCAAATTCACTCATCATATTAAATACTTGTCAAAAGTGACAATTCTAGGTGTAAATCTAGTCGACAGGAATGTTATAGTAATAATTTATTTAATAGTTATACCAGCTCACTAAGGTTTCATCTCCTCTCTTTTTAATTAATCAGAACATTAGAGAGAGAGAGAGAGAGAGAGAGAGAGAGAGAGAGAGAGAAATAATGTGTTCAAAATATGAAAAGAAAATTTAAATAAAATTAAAAAGTTCACATGATGAAATAAGGTCAATGCACCATGCATCATGGTTAAAAGAAAATAATGGAAGGAGAAGAGAAGGAACACAAGGTATCTTTAACAAGGATATGAACACCTATTTGGAAGTAGATAAATGAATAAGATTCCATTTATTTAATTAGAATTAACAAATACTATAATTATACCTATAGTTTCATCAAAACCTTTGAAAAACTCATCATAATAAGGGTTAAATAAACTACACATTTAACACACAGAGATCTAAGAAATTAAAAGAAAAGTATGTTGTGTGAATTAACTTAGGAATCACTTTCATTATATTGATTTAAGTATTTTTTCTTTGAGACACTTCAATATTGATCTAATGATTTCAAAACTAGAGTTTTGGGTTCTTGGATACTTAGGAGTATTCCTCCTGTAAGTCACCATTTGTTGTACCTAACATCCCCCTTTTCTTTAAGGAAAAATGTGGACCCACTCTTTTCATATATTCATATTAATATTGAGCTCCCATTTTTTCATATGTTTATTCAAATCTATAAAATCCAAGGTATTTCACTTTTGGTAGGATGACATTGGCATTGTGTTTCATAAGACTAACTTTTATTGTATAGAGACTATTCTTTGGGTTTATATTTTCAAGCTAATTCTTTCAACACTTATGTAATTTGTCTTTTCAAATTCTATGTTTTGGGTATTTTTTGTGCCTTTATTCTCTTGAAATTAATTTTCTCAAAGCCTTATTTTGTTGGGGAAATTATTTTAGACATTTTTTTTGAAATAATTCCACCAAAGGAATTTAGCCTTTGGGTTCTTTACCTTAAAAAATTTTAGACTACGAAATTTTTGTCTAAAACAAATCCCCCAATGGATTATCCCTTAAAACCTACCAAACCTACCATTTATAACTTTTTAAATGACCCTTATCCATATAAAAGTGCTTTCAGGGAAATTAGAAGTGACATTCAGCCTTTATGAAGTAGACCCTTTGGGCAATTTTTGTCATGAGTAGACCCTTCGAATATTTTCCACATACCCTTTGAGACTTTTGAACTATCCCTTCAAACTTTTTGAATGTGTCCTTTGTACTTTTAATTATCCATTAAACCTTTAAAAATTGACTATGTTACCCCTTCCCACTAGATATTTTAAGGCACATACCCTTTGAGACCTTTATCCCAAAACCTTTACCCTGTGAGACTTATCCTTTGAGATATCCTTTTTGACATTTTTGACCTATGAAAAGTGCTCTTTAACCTTTTAATATTGGAAACTTTGACATGGATATACCCTTCATGATTTATATCTTAAGCCTTTGACCCTTTTTGAAGTTACGACTTACCCTTTGAGATAATTATCATAACCATTTTCCCACCAAAAAGACCCCTTAGACCCAAGGCACATACCATTCAAGTTTTATGAAACCTACCCTCTAGGAATTTTGAAATGACCCTTAGCCATACAAAACTATCATTCAAGGAAATCAAATGTTCCCTTTGGCCTTTACAAAGTGGACCCTTCAAATAAAACGTGCCCTTTGGGATAGTTATCTTGAGACTTTTGCCCAAATGAAATAGCTTTGTAGGGAAATTGTTTCAAACATTTTGTCTGAAACAATTCCCATGAAGTAATTACTTTATGGACATTATCACCAAAGTTTTTTTTTTTTTTTTTTTTTTTTTTTTTTTTTTTTCTGATATAGAACCTAAGTTCTTTATTACTAAGAGTACTAATAATCTCACCATACTTATCAAAAATAAAGGTAAAAATATTTCCCATCAATACTTTAAAGACCCCAGCCAACTTGAGATAACAAGTTGGAATTATACAAGAAAATTGAAGCCAAGTGAACGTTGCACATTTATATCACATGAACTATTATTCCATGCAAGATTCTATATAGGTGATATGACACTATTGAAAATTCATAATTAAATTTAAGATAACTTGCATCTAAAGTCACATACTTTCTTATAACAACAAATAGCCCTAGTTCTCATTTCAATAATATCATGAGTAAAACAATGATTGAGTTAGAGCCAAATTATTTGCACAACATACATAGATCATAGAAGAATAAAAAAAAAGTATGCATTAATAGAATCTACATCTATGAAGTTTTGAGGGATGAATCCACCATCCCCATATTAAATTAAGGACTCCACAGTGTTAATAGATATGGTCTTCAATGTTATAATATTTGGAGACAAGTACTAGAATTATTCAACATTATGTGATGTCATTGATTTGATGGATGTGTTTTCATTAGAAGATGAAATGACACTAGAAGATAGACTATTCATTAAGGAGCTATTGGTATTAAAACACCAAATATTACACTTTGCTGTAGCCAAGCTAGAAGTAATGTTGTGCATTGACCTCTTAAAGGACCTATTCTTTTCAAGGAAGATATTTTAGGATGCTTTCCTACATCATTCTAATAATAATATGATGGTCACACACATTTTAGGAGTGAATTTCCATAGATATTTGTCTTTGAGTATACATGATGTATTTTTTGACAAGCACATATTAGTCAAGTTTGATGCATATACCTCAATAGAGAAGGTACTATCTTCATGGCTACTCCCAGACTAAACCATCACTTGGAAAGGGAAGAAGCTGAAAGGAGCAATTTTTATTCACAAATTTAGGATGGGGATTCATATTGGTATGACTCTTCTCAATCAAATATATGATATGCCCATTATTTATTTTGTTAATTTAGATTGGGTGCCACTACTATACATGATGTCACATATGCCTTGGGAAAAATAATTAGCCTTCAATTAAGGGAAAAAATTATTTATAGGGACAAGTGTCCCATGCTCTCAAGATTTTTCTACATGATGTGTTATTTGTTGGACACAATCATAGGTATGTTTTATAAAGATCTTGGTGAATTTTAGACTCTGACCATAGATTGTGAGAAGAATAAGATCTATGACCATTACCAATTCATGCATGTATACTATTATACCAAGTATAAGGTAAGGATATTAAGATGTCTATCCTCAAGTTTGGTAATCCATTCATGGATCTCCCATGCCTCAAATTGGATATAACATTGTGAATAATTTTTAGGGAAATGGGATTATTTAATTTACACAAATTTAACTATTATATGATTTGGGGAAACAAGTTTATCCCCTTGTGTCTCCCAAAGTTTGTACCAAATAAAATAGATGAGTAAGAAATCACCTTTCAGTTATAGAAAAGCATTGAAGAGGACTTATTAAGTTAGAATAAGACCTTGTATTTTGGTCATTTTGTAACTATTAATAGGATGGTATATATGATGAGGAAGCATCTTCAAGAATTAGGTGTAAAATTTAGGAGTTATCCTTTCCCCACACTTGCACATAGAGATTGGGATCTGCATGGGCTGATCTACAAGCATATACATTGATTCAACATCCCTTACAATCATGAGCCTTATGACTATGATTTCTTATTTATGAATGCCGAGTCTGATGAGGACATATTAGAATGGGCAAGTATTTATGGGCTATAAGAGGATCATTTGAGAATGATCTATGATGACACTTCTATTTCTACTAGGGAGTTCGATAGAAAAAAGGCACTCTACAAAGGGTGGCAATAATCATATTTTTATAGAGGACACTCCAAGGATCAATCCAAGGACCAAGAATCTTCTTCCTCCCAATGACTTCCTTTGAATTTGAAACTGAAGATAATGAAGAAAGAGTTTGGGATACCTAATCCTAGTTTTATTAAGGGAGGACAAGCATAAGATCCCATCAGCATAGATTCTGATGAAGAAGAGAAAACACAAGAATTTGTTATGACAAGTTCTAATCAAGTGTCTATTATTATTCCCTAGGTACATATAGTTACATCCATTAGGATAAAAACTTCATAAGCAATAGAATAAACACCTCATGACTCCTCCACATAAGTAAATACCCCTTTGGTTTATAAGAAGAAGCCTAGAAATCCTTTAGTTAGTCCTATAGTGGAGACATCACAAGGTTTGCCTACTCAACCTCCATATTTAGAACCAACTAAGAAATATAAGGTGATTATCAAGGATATTGACGATGATTCAGATTAGGAAGTAAAGTTAAATAAAATCAAAGTTATGAGCCTCCAAATAGAGCCTGTGGAGCTCACTTTCCTATTTACTCAATCTTTTGTTAGTTATCCTCTATATTTTGTACCCATCTTTGGGAAAGTTACTTGCCACATATACCCCTCCCATCTCCACTACTATTATTGATCCCTTTGTTTCCACTTCCATCCCACTAGACATATAAACCACTTCTATTCCTGTTGGCACCTCCACTATTAGAGCCCTCAAGAAGAAAAGAGTGTTTAGGAAGCTACAGACTACTTTTCCCACCTCAAAAATCCATTTCCACTCCACCCAAATCACCCTTGCACTACCATATACCACTTACACATAAGAAACCATAATGATAAGTACTAGCAAGAAAAGGTAGGTAGAGCCCCATGTGATCATTGTGCATCCACTTCTTCAATTTGGATGAGTAGATTGGTCCAAAGTTATATGGCTTTCCCTACCTAACATCCTAACCAAGGCCCACAAGAAATAACAAAGAGTTCAAGAAGAAGTTGAGGAAGATTTTGTTGTCACAACCTCTGATGCATCCCAGTTAGACATTCATCTATTGGCAATGGATTTAAGAAGCAAGGCTTCTCAAATGCCAAACTTTAGAATCACTAAGCTTCCCTCTATTTATAATTTGTTTGATCCACCAACTAGAAGTAAGAAGAGGAAATTATAAGATGATAAACTCCCCAAGATCATCCTTGAAGAAAGGAAAGAAGTGTTCTCATTCACAAATAAGTAGAATAGATAGCCATGACAATCTCTATATGAGGAAAATCTTATAGACCTTACATAAGCACATAAAGATGCCATAGTTACAATACATGAAGGCATGAAATTATCTCAATAAAGGATGCCATAGTTGTAATACATGAAGGCATGCTATTATCTCAATAGGATCTTGAGGTAGAAGTGCAAGAATTAAAGGCTGAAGTGGAATAACTAAAAGAGTAGGCCAAAACAATACATATTCTTACTAGCATAGAATCTAAAGTTTAGGAGGCAATTTCTAAATTGTATAACTCATTAAAATCCATGGAGTTTAGGAAGGCCAAGATGGACCCTCATGTGAACCAAGACAATAAATTTTTGAATTCCTTAAGAGAGGACAACACAAAATTTAATATGTTATTTATCTCTATGGTTAACTCTCTATATAGTCATCTTAACCTTTTGACGATGCTAGAGGCATCCAATGCCTTAAATATAGTAGTGATTCAGTAGGAAGAGGTAAAGGATTGGCTAAATTTTTTTGGGGCTTTAATCCTTAGATATCAAGTTCATGAGGCCCAACTCCTTCAAATTTTGCATGAATTAAAGTTATACAAAGTTAAGGACTCCTTTGGTAAGTTAATTAGCAAGATCAATTTTGACAAGATTATCCAAGAAGCAATAAATGAGTTTAAGTAGAGCTTACAAGGCTTGACACTTGAAAAAATTGAGTCTGAATTAAGAGAGGCTTAGAAAAAGGTCACTAAAGTTAAAATCTTCAAGAGTAATTTTCAAATAACCAAGTGTGAGAATACAAAACTCCTTGGATAAACCAAAAGAATTCATTGACCACTGCTACTAAATTTAGACATTATACAACAATATCATGGAGTGTCACAAAAGGTTTATGAGGATAATGAAGTAAATAAGAAGAAGGATTCTAGTGGTGTAACCACATCTTCAACTACCACTTCAACCTCTAGGCCATCCAAGGTGTATCTAGTGTTCCAAATAAGTAAGCTTTGATAGGCTGAGATTTTACGCATCTATAGTTTTGTAATGATGAATTTACTTAGATTTTACTTCTATTTTGATTGGATTATTATAAAAATTGACATTATATTTTGTGTACATGCATACATTGTATAATTTTGGAAAATTCAATTTATTTATTTTTAACTTTTAGCTTTCTCTTATATGGTTTTAGACCATAGTTAGAACTACATGTTCTAATTGACACATGTAACCATCTTGTATGAACTTAGAGGATGAGGCAATCCCTTCCCCAAGTCAATATATAAAATTATAACCAAACTTAGTTTTTTGTCAAAAGATTTTGGAATACAAATAAGGGAACCAACTTTGATCGTTAGTGAAGTGCTTTGAGTGTTTTCTTTGCAATTCCATGTAATTAGTTATTATTTCTATTTTTATGTGTTTCAATAATATTTAGTGTGCTATAATTGAGAATATATTATCGATTATTTTAATTTATATACTGATCCTAGATGTGTAACATCTATTGAAATATTAGTAATGATATTTATTAAGTTAGTCAAGTTGATTAAATAATATTTTTGAATATGCACTAGTGCTTTCTTTGATGTAGTTTTTGTGTGTGTGAAATAATTACCTCAAATAATTCATTTTCACAAGCCATAATCTCATGATTAAGTGTGTGAAATATCTACCCTAAAAGTAACAACCTTTTTTTGAGGCTTATGAATTCCCTACATATTTATTTCCCTAGACTTCTTATCCATGTTTGATTGTATGTGAGTTATTAATTATAGCAATAGGAATATGTTTTAGAAAGCATATGTCTATTTAGAAACCAACCACGGAAGTGATTCCCATGAACCATATATTCTTATTTTCTACCCTACGTTACCCTCTTTTTTTGAGTTTTTTTATTAATACTTACCCACTTTATATTATAAAATAACCACCCATCTAACTCACATAGAGATTTACTCTTTTATAAGGCCACACCTCCATCCAAAAACCTTGTCACAACCTACATGCCCTACACTTATTCCATCAATAAGTTGAAATAAACTTCATACCTATAACTCATGACTTGAATTGGAGTTTACTTTCATTGAGATCATAAAACATTAGAGGTTACCTCATTCAATTATGGTGTCCATAAAACCCACATCAGATCATTAACTAAAGGAAAACAAACTACCTAAAAGGTTAGTCACATTGGAAAACATCTTCAATTCCAATGACCAACTCAAGGGTAAAATTAGAAACATGATGGTGAAGGAATAAATCTTCAATCTAATGGAAATATTTGATGATAAGCTCCTAAAAGTTGGTAAGTTGTGATCCCCATTTAAAATTGAAGAATTTATGGAGATAATAAATAGATATGATGATATATTCACATGGAAATATGAAGACCTGAGAGATTTTGATCTAGGCTTAGCCTGGCATATGATTGAGCTCAACCCTAATGTCAAGCCATCTAACTAGAAGCATAGGCTAGTTAACCCTAAGATTAATCCCTTAATGAGGAAGGAAATCTCAAATCTAATTGAGGATAAAATAATATTTCCAATCAAATATTCCTAATGGGTGGCTAATCTGGCCCTAGTACATAAGAAGAATGGAAATATCCACTTTTGTGTTGATTTGGGCAACAATTTAGGCGATAATTCGAGTGACAGTTCCACCCCAATTGATGATGAAAATTCTGGGAGCCATAACTTTTGTAGTGTAGCTCCAATTGACTTGTCGTTTGAACCGTTAGAAAGCTAAGAATGAGGAGAACATATTGAGATGGAATTTATCTCTAATAAATGAAGTTTGGCCCTTGAAAACACAATAGAAGTGCCCCAAATTTCAATTTTAGTAGTGCAGTCTAAAAATTGTAAGTTTCTAAAAATTGTAATTCCTCAAATTTTGTATTATTTTAAATCTTGGAAGTCAAACCACTTAATCTCCCTCAATATTGGTGACCTTCCACATCCTCCCCATTCTTTTAGAATGTGTATAAATGAAGAGGTAACCTGAAATGTGAAGATAGACATCTCTTCCCAGAGATAACCATATATTTGTATTGTGATCTTGAGTAATACTACATCTCTTCTCAGAGAATTCATTGTTACTATGTTATTTCTATGCTATTGAAGTATTTATCAACTATAAATTCTATGTTTTGGATAATGTGTAGACTTCAGGGCCTTAAATAAAGCCTCCCTCAAAGATCACTACCCCTTTCTACCAATAGAGCAAATTCTATAAATAGTCATAGGTGTAGAAAGGTTTCCACTATTAGATGGTAATTGAATATATAACTAGTTACTTATAAATGAGTGTGATCAATTTAGAAAAACATTCACCACTAAGTGGGGTACCTTAACATATCAAATAATTCCCTTTGATTTGATAAATGTAGGAGTTACCTTCTAGAGGGACATAAATCTCTTTGAACCCAAAAAAGTGCATATTCATAATACATGAAGGCAAAATTTTGAGACACATTATCTCCAAAAATGGATTAAAAATTTATACCAAATGAGTTTAAGCCTTTCTATTGCTCCCTATCCTAAGTCATAAGAAGGGTATCCAAAGTTTCTTGGGAAAAATAAACATCATCAGAAGGTTTATGTTGAGTTTCACAACTCTGGTCAAGTCCCTCACAATAATTCTAAAGATGAGCACTATGTTCAACTAGACCCAAGAAGGTTGAAGTATTTTTAAGGCTATTAAGCACACCATCACATAAATTCTTACCTTGATAAATATATATTATGGTAAGGAATTCATATTTTAAGAATTGGTAAGCTAAAGGCATCTTGGTATTCATCACACAATAAAATAATGACCAACTAGAATAACATATTGCTTTTTTATCTAGGCACTCAAAGGTTATGAGTTATACTATAAATTTCTATATAATCCCACCTTTGTGGTTGTATACAGCCTAAATTGGTTAAGAAACCACACATATCATGTCTTTTCATAGTCCTTTTCACAAGAAAATCTGACTAGAGAATATGATCCTTGTTCACATTAGCCATGTCTTTTGTTTTACTTATCTTGGTCTTATTTCATGCTTGAGTCACCTTTTTATCCATAACTAGTCATTCATAGCCTTCTATATGGTCATTCCATACCATCCAAACTCTATTTCTCATGTTAATTCCATCACCCTAGGTCTTGATCTTGTAGGATAGGAGCTTTGGGATTGGACTATAGCGCGGGACCCTAGGGTGTCCCATTTTAAGTTCTCCTATCCAATCAAATTTTGATTCCCAATGGTTATTTATCTTTGCTAAATAGGTCATAATCCCTTCTTATCCCATCCCTTAAGTATTTTTTATCTTTTAAATGTTGGATAATGAGGAATATGATGATACATATGAAAGTGATAGTGAAGAAAAAGTAGATGCATCTTATTCTCTCAAACCTATCTCTTTTCTTTCCTCTTCCAAAGAAAATAATTTGATAAATGGGAAAGGTACTTTTCACCTCATTCTCTTATATAAAATACGTCAAATGAAATAATTAGTAATGAATTTAAAAGTTAATCTCTCATTGGTGATAACTTGCTTCCATTTGAACCTAATCTCTCTCTCTCTCCCTCTCTTGCTACTTCGATGTTCAAATTATAACAATAAAAATGTAATAGAATCAAAATTCCAATGCATAGTTCAAATGATCCATATCATGCTCTTAACTCTAATTTACCAAAACAATGTCTAAATGATAACTCTCTTTCTATTACTTCTCATATTGTAAATGAAAATAATACATACAATCCATTCCAAGACAACATAGATGCACATAATATTCCAATTTCACATGATAAGTTATTGCATATTAGAAAAGCATTAAATTATTCTCTTACCCCTCTCCCTAGTGATGATGGAAGTGATAATGAGTATGATTGTGAACATGCCAATGAATATGAAAATGATAATGAATATGCAAAAAAATCTGATTATGATAATGCATAGACTAATGATGATTACTATACACATAGTGAAGAATAAAATGCATCTCATGCTTCTATCTCTTCTCTCACTCCTCTCAAACATAATGCACTACAAAATTTTGTTTCTAATTCTATGTATGATTCTATTTCAAATAATGCACATGCTATTGATAACATCACATCCTCTACTTAATTAGAATGTGATTCACTAAATAATAAAGATACCAATGAACCTCCCAAGACACCCCTACTATAATAGCACTTATTTCTTACTCTTCACCCAAAGAGAATGGTAGCCCACATTCCTCTACTAATGTCCAAGTTATCACTACTCCAAAGGTTCAACTGAGAACACCCCCTCTTTATGATCTAATTACTAAATATAGAATTCCTATGGCTAAAATAAATGATTAAATTTAATGATTAAATGAACCACTTCACGATGCTAATACACAATCTCAGGAGATTATTTGTTTGATGCATGAAATTGGTGAATTATAACATCAAGTACATATCCTTGCCTTAGAATAAAAGGCTTATAAGTCTTGGATGAATGGAAATTATTTACATGGTAACCTTCTTTTGAAGACATTTTTAAAAGATTCATTGCCTAAGCATATTCAGATACCATCATTGCTTCACTTTGATGGACCTAGAGATCCATTCATAAACCTTCAAGTATTTTGGAAGGATTTTCCATCTCATGCGAGTCTTTTGATTTTACTCAAGTTTTTCTAATAGACACTAGTGGGTAATGCATATAATTGGTTATTTAATCTACTCCCTGTTGGTTCCTTACACATATATGATGACTTAGAGGAGGCATTTCTCAGATATTACATAGAAAACATGGGCCCTCGTGTTACATATGAGAAACTTGCCACATTAAATCAAAATAATTCAAAGCTAGTTAGTGATTATATCTTATGATTCAAAACTTAGATGATAAGATTGGTCTATAAACCTTTAGATTTAGAGATTCAGCATATCTTTATTAAGGGGCTTCGTCAACGCCTCCTAGAACATATATTATATTAGGTAGAGTCCTCTTTTTGACACTTATATTATGCAGTTCTAGCCTTAGAGAAGAAATTGGGATTGATTGAGTTAGATTCAGTTAATCATGTTACTCTATATTCTATAGCATTACCTCCATCTACAAATCTTAGAACTTAACATCCACCATGTCCAAAACAAGATAGAAGACCACACCTAGAAAAGTAACCAGTTAAGAATAGAGAGCTAGTTTCTAGAGCACCACCTATAATATGCACTATAGAGAAAAATAGTTGTTCACCACTACAATTTGATTCAAATAAAGATAGCCCATATGTCATATTATTAGCACTACTAGATAAGAGTTTAATCACATTACCTTTTACTCATTGACAAGATCTACATCTCTTATATATACAACCACATTGACCCTTTTGTAACTATTATCGAATCCATTGACATAGAGATAATGATTATTACAAACTCAAAGATTATATTAATAGATGTGTTGATAATGGCATCATAACATTCACATAGGGGGCATCAATATCTCCTCCATCATGGAAACATACACCTCAGTCCTCCATATCTGAGTCATCCCAGGACATTCCTTCATATGAATCATCGATTATTCATCATGAGAGTAATATAGTTTCTAGGATAAAATCTCATAGGAAATCTCATATCCCATATACTCAGAAGGTTTCAAGACTAGTAAAGTGAAAATAGCCTGCATATAATAGTGTAGTTTGAGGAGTACATAGTCTTGTTTTATATACATATCCAACATAATCATAGGCACTACAAAAAAGTACTACTCTAGAGATATATTCACTATAGTCAATTTTTTGGGTCCTATCTCACATAATAACCTATTTTAGTTAAGATTAGATGAAACCACATCACAAAGTTTTACTCTAGAGAGACATTCACTATGATCAAGTTTTTAGCGACCTATTTGACATATCAACTCACTATGATTGAGATTATATGAGCCCCCATAGTAGGTTATAATTCTAGCTCAATCTATTGCCCAGTCATATGCATCATAGTAGAAGCCATAGGGTGTTATTTATTATAGTAATCCAATATGATTATGACTAGATGCTCCTCCTTCACAACACATAGTTTTAGTTACACATCCATTTCAATTGCATTTTATAGAGTATCCATATACATCTATAGCTAGTGCACTATAGATAATATCAGATACAAAGCATTTTCCTACATATCATGAATAGTATAGGCATTTGTTCAATTGGCCATCAGGGTTTAGATAGTGATGCAACACACATTCATAATAGTATTAGTTCATAGCTTCACTTAGTGGGTAATGATGGAGCTAAAGGTCCAGCCTTTGTATTCTTGAGCCACCTATTTAGATGAATTAGACATATAGTCCAAATATCAATTAACACATGCATGATTACATAACTTCACTTAGTGGGTGATAATGGATGCAAAGGACTAGCCTTTTTATTCTTGAGCCACTTTTGAGGAAGTGATATACACAACATGCTCTCTTACATTCCCTTCTACTAACACTTAACATTCCTAATTCCAAGTAACTACCCCTAGTAAAGCCAAATTATCCAAATCTTGATCTTATTGATATCCCATTTTTCCAATCTTAAACCAATTCACTTTACCAAATCAATTTATAAATTACAAAAAAAATAAAGTTCTTTACTTACATACAATTTTAAATCAAAAATAACATTTCAATCATACATTCAAATCAAATCCCAAACAACATTTTACCAAAATATATGAAACCTCAACATCAATGTAAAATCAAATATTTTTAAATCAACCATTTATGATAAGTATACTAGTATATTCAAAAATCCATAAAATAATACACATGATTCAAAATCAAACAAATATCCACACACACACACACACACACACACACACACACACACACACATATAATGAGTTTTGAAAGCATATACATCAGATCAAGGTAAAATTAATCATGAATGGGCATCATACCCTCACTCTCAGTCTCACTCTCCCCATTAGTACTAGTCTTATAATCCACCCTAGCACTCAATAGCCCCATGCCTCCTTGATCTGCCACATGCCTATTATGATGACTCTCTCACTCTAGTAGCTAATAATACTCCTCATGCAAGTCTACATATCACTTCTAAGAGTCTATATACTCATCCATGATCTTCATGCTAATAAAACCAAAATTAGGTGGAGGCATATTATGCCTATCCAAATTATCTCTTAGCTCGTCTCTCTCTCTCTCTCTCTCTCTCTCTCTCTCTCGATACCCTAACATATGCAATTGTCACTATAGTAGCCCTATCAAATAACATGAACATCAGTTGTGACCATCACTCACTTTAACAATCCCTCCACTACATCATCAGGCACATGTTATGTAAGCTCTCAAAGTGTTGACTCAATGGTGGTATCCTAATAATCATCATCTCCACTCCATACACTAGCATGTGCCTCATCATGAGTACCTCCCACTCCACTAGATCACAAAGTATGGCATTATGTTAGCTATATAATTTGAAATCAAACTAAAAAACACAAATTTATACATAATTAAGATAGAATCATTACTTACCTCCCATCATCTAAATTAAATAAAAATCTTCATACTCAGGAGCATCCCCTACCTAAATAAGATATAATGGATCCCACTAATTCCTATCCCACCATGTAATATATACATCTATATATCCAACATCATCCACATTAGGAATATCTATATCCATATCCTATGTATCTAAAGGTAATGGTGAAATCTTAGCCTTAGTAGGTCTTGCATGAGCTCCAACCCTTGCTAGTGCTTGTGCACTCTTCACCCACACCCATATTACTAGGGGAACATATTTTGATACCCCAAACTATCTACTCATGCTCTCATACTAAAATCACTCATACACTCCAACCTAGTGGTCATGTATCCAATAATTGACCCTCATATATCAAAACTGCATTCTATCCTCAGCCCACATAGGAAATCCTCTTTAAGGCCTCCATATAATGTGACTATCCACCAATCTATCTGGCATCGATACCTAAATGGCTATGGAGGTGCCCAATTCTCCCTTGATAATACTGTTGGCCACACAACTACTATGTGATCATAAGCCTAATAATGTAATAATGTCATTATGCTCAAACCACCACTAAATGCCTCTTGTGTAAACCTATAAATATTCTTGTATATGTGGGAAATCATAGTCTTACCCCATGAAAATATAGTGCCATATACCTCCACACTATGCATAAACCTATGCATCTTATATACAGTTGACATTCCACTCCTATCCACATCAATAAATGAGGGTAACAAAATAAGAAACCACTTCCTCAAGTACAAAACACTAGACTACATAATAAATGACAATAATAAATCACTATCACTCCCTCTATGATGTATACCTAAGGGTACACTAATAAAATACAAATATGTATGACCAATAACATTAACACCCATGTCATCCTACAACATCACATGTCATCTACTAACTAGAAAATGCAAAATGTGATACACATCCTCTAGAGCCACAATAATATCCCTTATAGGAAGATAAAAAGTACATGTATATGCATTTCACCTCTTACATAAGGTGGTAATCATATATCAATATGACTACATGGTTATTATGTTACACACATGACCCAACCCTACCCTTTCTATGATAGAGCTCTCATTAGCAAATAATGGTAACAGCCTCAAGGTATCCATTACCTAGTCCCTATAGAACTCTCTCATCCACACCTCACCCTAAAAAACACAATAAATAACACATTTATTAATCAAAAATGAAAAATCAAAATCTGAAACAAAATAATAGTCAACAATAAACTATCATCATTGAAAAATTAAGCCTCGAAAACAACAGGGTTGGATATAGGATAATAACGCTGGATAAGAGTGTTATAAAATGGACAACAACATTGAAACCTATACAAGAGCACTAATCCTAGGGAATGAACATTGGAACTACAAAATGTTTCCTAAGATACTTTAAAGAGTTTTAAAACACTAAAATATGTCAAAAAACTAGTAGGAACCAAGCATTTGAGTTACTTACTAGGGTCACATTATCACCAACCTAAATGTGGGTTGCCAACTTCTCAAAGTAGGCAATGGAAAGTACTCATCTCCTTGGCATCTCTCTCACTTCAAATCTTAAGATCTCAACCTAGTCAATATGGAAATGAATCAAAAATCAATCCAATTTCTTATATTAGCCAACTTTTTCAATCAAAATAAAATACCATTTTATCTGTAACTTGAACCCTATAACTCCATTTTTCAAACCATTTTATTCCATGTAATCATGACAATGATACCTTTAACATCAATCCATCTTCATCTTCTTACTACCTCATTTTCCTATGATGACATGAACATATCTATATTCCTCTTACACCTAGACACACACTTTGGTCCTCACCAAGCAAAACATGTTCCACTTTCAACAACTCAATCTAATCAATCAAACAACCTTTCATTCTATTCATAACATAGCAACCTTATTTCTATTACTATGCCAAAAGTCATCACTTTTGGCTTGACCTCCTCTATCATAGATTTCATCCCTCTCCCTAAAAGGGGCATCATTCCTTTTCTTCCTATTTCTACACTTACCCAACATACCCATCCACTCTTATAGGTGGATACACCATGGTTCATACACATCCAACAATCATATTATTAGATTTAGCTTAGATCAATAAAAATACATAATCATTTAGATTACGTGGTTCGCTCAACATTACTCAAGACATTCAAAGGGATATACCTTTAGTCTATAGACATATAGACTATTTAGATACAATGGTTTAGATCATATAGATCCATAATAATTTTATCTTATAGGTATAGAGGCTATTTAGATATAGTGGTTTAGATTATATGGATTCACAGTGACTTAGATAAAGATTCAGACTCAAATATTAGATTTGGGGGTATGTACATTACTATATATCTCACACATACAACTTCATACAACATGACATAGTTACATAATTAGATAGTAGACTCTAGGCATAATATAGAGCATAGTGTTTTGGACTCTAGTTTTACACATAAGGCATGGAAATATATGTCATTTCACATATGTTTATATATACTACCAAATTATATAGATGCATATGATATTTTTGGGTATGACACAGATGCTCATGTTATTCATCACTCAATATTATATAGATGGAATGGCAAGACATGCCATTCTCTTCTTGCACATTGACTAGAGTTTTAGATTACACCTAGCTATACCCAAGTTATCATGAGGTTAGATTCCATGACCATTTGTAGTGGTTAGTCCATTATATTACCCAAACCTAGACTACATGAACTTGTGCTTGATCGATGACAGACATTGGTTTCAAGCCTATGAGTATTTTTTAGTTCTATTTCAGATATTTAGAATGAGGGCATGAAATTTTTTGATCTTCATAGCACATAAATTATATACACACATTTTAGATTACATGAGTTTATGTGGGAAAGAGGATAGGCATTAGTTTTTAGCCTTTGAACACTCCTCATTTTTAACCAGATTCATCATAAGGGGAAAGCATTGCCCTCCTTCTCCACGTTACATGGATTCCACTTTTAGATTCACTATAGGGGACATCTATTTCAAGGATTCCTTCTTTCTCTAGGCACTATTCAGATCTCCATCCACTTCCCTAGCTAGGAAGTTAGTTAGACTCTTTACAACACATTTATCTCCATGCAGGTAGGTTTGGGTATGCATTTTCTTCTTATTTATTTTTCTCTAGTACTTTATTTTATTACATCACTAGAATAAAAGTGGGGAAAATGTATACACCTAAAATTGGTTAGGTAACCACATATATCATGTCTTTTCATAAGAGATTCCAATGGGAGAATATGAGCTTTGTTCACATTAGCCATGTCTTTTTTTCCTTATCTTGGTCTTATTTCATGCTTTAGTCACCTTTATATCCATAACTAGTCATCTATAGCCTTCTAGATGGTCATTCTAGCTCAGTCAAAGTCTATTTTCCATGCTAATTCCATCCCCTAGGTGTTGAGCCTATAGTCATAGGAGCATTAGGATTGGACTATAGTGTTGGAACTTAGGGTGTCCCATTTTTGACACTCTTATCCAATCACAATTTGAGTCCCAACAGTCATTTCTCATTGCATCAATAGGTCCTAAACCCTTCTTAGCTCCTCCCTTAAGTTTATTTGTCTTTTGAATGTTGGATAATGTGAATAAAGTTGCTAGATTCAAAATAAAGAGTTTCTTGTATAAATGAATTCAAAAGGCATTTTATATCCAACACTTAATACTTTGGCATAGTACATAACTAAAAATTAGTCAATAATATACCTTAGCATTCTACATCACACATAGATTTACATGCTTGATCAAGGACGGGCCTAGGAAAAAGTTCATTCTTGCATATATCATGCATGTTGATTATGCACATTCCCTAAGGGAGAACTAAATTTGATCTGAAACCCTACCTTGAGGGTTAATATAGGCAATGATTAAGATAACATGGATTCTAGATTATGCGATCAACCTTCCCCAAACCCAATTTTTACCCCTTTTAATTTTGATGTATTTTTTGTTTTGTGTGTGTAAATAAACTTACAATTTTGAAGATTAAAATATCTTTACAAGGAGATCAATCAACATTTAACATCTAAGATTTCACAGTCAGGATCACATGGGGATAGTGAACAAAACCCAAAAAACTTAGATCTTTGTGACCAATTTGGAGAATAGTGACATGAGTGGATAATAACACTGGGCCTTAAAGTGCCCTATTTTTGGTTCTCCTATCCTTTGATTGAATGAAATCTATATCCATGTTCATGACATATTTCTAATCTTGTGCAATAGTTTTTAGGCTTTAAAATAATCACCTCAATCTATTTTTTAGGATAAGTTACTTCTCTTCCCTATGTAGTTAATGTGATCAAATCTATATTTTACCATATTTGATTAGATTTTCCCATTACTCTAGTCCCTTTATTATTTAGGAACTAAACAATAGATTCCCAAAAATAATAAAATAATGGTAATAAGATCTCTCAAAAAGTTTAGGCATATGCTCTCCAATAATAGGATCCAACTTGTGGTCTCATGCTTGATTATAAAGGTTTTCTTACTCAGTAAAGACGTTGATAAGAAAAGAGCCAACTAGGTCATAAAGGTGGTGGAATACAACATAAACATATAAATCACCAAGCTTGTGTAAGGTAAGGGGCTCCATGATCAACTATAAAAGAATGTGAAGAATTAAGATTACATAGTTATTGCATTGCATGAGATCCAACCAAGAGACCAAGGCACCCAAACAAGTTGGATTGAGATCATGAGGACCTTCCTTTAGACCAACATTTATCTACATGGATTCAATAAATCTAAGTGTAGACACTTCAAATTAAAATCCATTATTTATGTTCTTATCAGTGGTTAAATTTTCAAAAGAGACATCAATGGAGTTCTCTTGTTATGCATAGAATGTGATCAAGTGAACAAGATCTTAGAATAATTCCATGATGGGCCATTAGAAGGCCATTACTCACCTAAAACCATTGTGATGAAAATCATGCAAGATAGATATTATTGGCAAAATATATTCAAAGATGCACATAAATGGGTGTGAATTTGAAAAAAGAGAACTTTTTTGATATGCAAGTAGAAATTGGTAGCCCTACCCCTACACCCAATATAAACTGATCAACCATTTACACATTGGGGTTTGAACTTCATCATCATGATAAATTTGATACCAAGTACTAGAAACAAGTGGATCCTCATAGAAACTAAATAATTCAAAAGGTGGATGGAGGTAATATCACATAAGCAGGCTAGTGAATTATCCATCTTTGACTTCTATGAAAACATTGTCATATTTTTTTAGTGTTTTGAAGACTATTATCTCAAATAATGCAATAGTGTTCCTCATAGCCAAGCTCAGTGAATGGATACTTAGACACAACATCCATATAATCACCTCTTTAAAATATTACACCTAGGGTAATGGTTTAGCCAATTTGACTAATAAGAACTTTATTTACATCATTAGGTGAACCATTGAAGATAATCAATGATCCTGGCATACCAAGATAAAGATAGACCTCTAGGTAGATTGAATAATGTCAAAAAGATTGTTAGGGAATTTAACATTCATGTTAGTGTATGTAAGGGAATCAAGGATTCCCACATCTATCAAATCACTTTCAATAGATCTATCTCATCAATTGGAGTTACTTGTAAGTGAACCATGATAGTAATATTGGCTGAGCTAATGGAACTTAAAGAACTTAGGGCCAGGGCCATGCACACTCTAGAGATTTAACATACACATACTAAGATAACATTTGATATAAGGGATACTAATAAAAGAATAAAAAATGAAACTTGGTACTCAAATGGGACTTATACAGATCAAAATATAGGAAGCATATAAAGTTTAACACTATATGGAGTATCCCATATACCATAACTAGTTTCTAGCAAGACAATGCTTACCAACTTGTAAGACTAATTAGAGAAGTGTTGCTCATCCCAATCAATTGGATTCATATAAATAAATATATCTAATGATCATGAACACCATTATAGATAGTGTTTAGATGTTTTAATTTTATTAAATTCCTCATGCACATGGTATTATTTAGAGTAGTTTGATTTCCTCTAATTGCTTGTGCATAGTTTTATTAGTTTAGATTTACCTTTCCTCTTAGCAACATTCAATACAATTATTTACTTTTCTTGTACTTATGGAAGGTATCTTATTTCATTATAGGGTTGAGTGCGATTCTTATTCCTAATCTTAGTGAAGAAAAGATCAAGGGATTCTAGATGACTCCATGCCCAATGTATTATTTCAAAGGCTATTGGGTTCTTGCTTACTAGGCAAGCAATCTATATAGGTCACCATGGGAGAGAAACACTTGATTTTATTAGTTCAAGTATTTTGAACACTATTATGTTCTCAAAGTTATATCAATTTGGTGGAAATAAAATGAGTTTAAGGTTGGGCCTAAATGAGTTTCAACACTTTTTAGGAAGTTTTCGAGTGCATAATAGTCTTATTAGCCTCCCTTTTAACCTTTCTAGAAAATACAAAAAAATTCAAGTCCTATAGGATTCAAGCAAAAAATACTTAGTAATTTTTATTCAAAATTCACCCAGTTCTATGCATTACTCTCTCAAAAGTCTCAAACCCATTTAAATGTATTTTAAGACTTAATCAATTTTTAAGAAGTTGCTCAGTGAGGCAATAATATCAATATAATAACAAGAAAGAATGATGCTTCTATGTGTCACAATGTTGGTTACCTAGTTTCTAAGAACCATCCATAAAATTCATAACCCTCCATGCTAAAAAATTATCTAGATGATGCCACATGGACAAATCCCATTGTCTTACTCCCTTATAGATTTATTTACAACCCAAATAGTATGTTAGAGTCCTGGGCTAATGGTTGAGTGGGATGTTTCCATGTGGAAAAATCACACTTTACCACATGAATAATAATCATCATTCATTTGAAACCTTATTTGAGTAAAGGAAGAGCAAGAGAGAACCATGTGGTAGGAGTGCCCAACAAATAGGAGAACACCAAATGGTATGGCCTAACTAAGAAAGCCAAGGCAATTGGGGTGATAACACATAGAGACCATAGAATATGGCCAGAGTTCAATGGATTAAAGGGTGAAAAGGATAATTAATGGAGGTATTGAATGGAATAGTGCTACATCACTAGTTGACAAGCTTAAATTTGATGCTCCATCTAGCTATCAAAATCATCAAAATCCATGATTTGATTGCTTACTCAATTTGGTTTACAAAAACTCAAGTTATAGATTAATTATTCATAAAGAAACAATAAATTAGGAGATGGAATTTAATTTAAAACTAATAAGTTTCACCCATTAAAACATGATGTAGACATTGGAATCACGAATATGACATAAAATACAAATTTAGCCTTAAAATCATGGATTTCACTGCATAGGTCATGGGTGGTTGGTGATCCCAATATAATACTAAGTACCTTAATCTACCAAAATTCAATTAAGATATGGTCTAATTATAGGAATCATGGGCTCACCTTCAAGTTTTTAGATATTTTGAGCTACCTACTCAACCACCCTATTTCAATCACATTGAATCATTATAAATACCACAATAGTGGGTAAGATTAATTAATAACCATGGGATTTTTATTGTTATAAAATATTAGGTCTTACATTGTAAAAGGTTTGACATATTTTTAACAATATAATGCTACCAAAATTTTCCCTCCAAGATCCCTCTCCTAATATAATAAATCTCTAACTATTAGAGTTTGTAATATTTCCTTAGACCTTGAAATAAATAAGAACTGATTTGCTTCCTTCATGCTCTAAATTCTATCTACACTCATGGTTGTTTATTTTTATCTATGGATGTTTATCCCTCTCATTTCCATCCTCCCTTCACACCTCTATATAGAACTAAAAGTATATGTAGGTCTCAAGCTATGTATAAATAGGTATACATAGGCATTATCTATGGACTATTTGTCATCCCTCCTAACATTGTGTTGGTTACCTTAATTCCATGTGAAACACTTATGCAGTATGCCCTATTTTAGGATCTGGTAACTAGTATGTTAGTTTTATTATGTCATTAAGTGTGTGAGGTATTCTCTCTATTATTGGTCCATTACCTTTTATATCCCAATAATCTCTTATCTTTTGCTTCCCTTTTCCCCTTGTCATGTTTAGGTTTAGCATTAACTGTAGATTTCATTTTTATCTTTATAGGTCTATGCACTAGTCCTAAACTAGGTTCATCTAGAATAAAATGAATCTCACCTACTCCATAGGTTCATCCTATGGAGTGAAATATTCCCAAACCTTAGGAGATGATCCCATTATTATAATGAGACACCAAATTACTCTTTGACATGAAAGCCCAAGGTGCTAGGCATAAAATATATATGCACCAATGTATGCAAGATTCATTCACATGTGGGTACATGTTTTGAGTGATTACACAAACCTACTAAGGTTATTAATTCATAAAATGGTAAGCAACATAAAATCCCATTTCCTAGGTAACCCATATTTGAGATACCATTGCATCAAAGATACATAGTGGATTCCATATAATCCTCATCTACTACTACATAACATACTTAGTTATCCATAACACCTAAACCTGTTCCTATTAATACTAAAAATATACCACAAAATACACACTATGGATTCCATGAATCTCTACTCCTTCTATTACCTCTCCAAGACCACAAAATCCTATGACATATAGATAGAGCAATACAAAGGGTACATTGTTATATATTCAACCTATGTGTGCTCCTAATAAGTACCAATAGTTTACTATGTAGTATCTAGTGTTCATAGCATGTCTAAATGAACATCTCTTAGATGGGATAATTGGCTAGACATTTCCTTAACCAAAAAATCCAAATATTCTAAAAATACTATTTTTTTTAAAATAAAAAAATACCAAAAACATTCAACATGATTCTAGTTGTACTATATCATATACATAAGTTTTTTACATCATTTTAGTATATGGAATATCATTATTTTCATATATACACATATGTTTCTTGTTATTTTTGAGTATGATACATTCATACACAAATACATGATATTTGTACATGTAACTATTGGGATTTTCTTCCACTCACATCCTAAATATGTTTGGAGGCATATGCTTCATTTATCATGATACACCCAGGTTACATTATAATCTGATCACTTTTCATTATGATGTTTGAGCTTAAATATTTATACCTTCCTATATATATGCTTATATCTTTAACAATGTACTTGATATGCCACTTAACACATTTTACAAACACATACATCTAGGAACTAGTATGCTAGGTTGCTTAGAGTTGTACTAATTTTCCATTTTACAACTTCCTTAAGTGTGTTAATTGATTTTTTCTTGCATTGTATTGCCTGTTCAAAAATTTGAATATGATCTATGATTGTGGATTTTGTCCCTATGCTTACCTATTTTTTC
Source organism: Torreya grandis (assembly GCA_037957365.1). Classification (NCBI taxonomy): domain Eukaryota; kingdom Viridiplantae; phylum Streptophyta; class Pinopsida; order Cupressales; family Taxaceae; genus Torreya; species Torreya grandis. Next base: position 1,399,977 of record JARHVA010004329.1, on the reverse strand, counting down.
ATTTAAATATACCATTGTTTATTATATATGGAATTTGAATATGTAATTATATGTTTTATGGACAGTTGACTAAGTCATGTCCCTTAAATTTTGTAACAATTAAACAAGCCCCTTGTATGAGCTCTCCTTGGCCCATTTTTTATTGCTTTGATTTTGAGTGCTCTTGTGTGTGCATTTGATTTCTTGTTGAGATTGTAATATTATTATCTAGATGTTTTCATGATATATATCATGATTCTTATGACTTGATGTGATAACATACTATATACCTCATTTCTATATCTACATAGACATGTTACCCCTATCTATTACATGAACCATACATAACTTATACAAGTATCTTATCCTTTTTAGGTAAGGTAACTAACAAATTCTACTTATCCTCACATCAAAATGGGGGAAATATCAATGGGGGAGTGTCATATAGGCATGGCTTCCACATGTTCATAATTTTAGATTATATTGGGGGAATGTCAAAAAAGGCATGACCTCTACACTTATCTAGTACTCAAAATTTATAGATTATAATGAGACATGTTATGGAAACATGTTCTCCACATTTACAATAGTTCTTAGATTATATATATTTAGTAGGAAATGCCATATAAATATGTAATCCACAATTGCACTAATTTTAGATTCACTATATTTCACTATTGTATGATTCAAATACATATTTATGGAAACATTCTATACATTGGGACTTCTATTATACCCAAATTTTATCTTGAGATATATGGGGTGTATATTCCATGAAAAAGGAACCTAAAATTGTAAAATCAAACCATTTTCCATATTTAAAATACTATTCAAGATTGTTATTATATCTAGGTTGGAATTTTATATAATGTTATTGAGCCAATCTACTATAGTAGTTGGTTCACATTTGGAAAGTTGAGTTAATTAAATCAATAAATATTACCAAACTCATAAGTTAGTTTTGATTAAATAATCTAAATTTACCAAAATTATAGATTTAATTTGAGGGTGGATGATTTAATCAAATTAAATCTATAATTTTGGTAAATTTAGATTATTTAATCAAAACTAACTTATGGGTTTGGGAATATATATATATATGTGTGTGTGTGTGTGTGTGTGTGTGTGTGTGTGTGTGTGTGTGTGTATTGTGATTTAATTAAATAGATCACATTTAATAGATCAAGCATATATTGGGGTTTCATGATTGAGATGAAACAAGCTCAATAGACATATTAAAATTCAATAGATGTGGAATTAACATAATCTCAGCTTCAATATTTCTTAGTGAGGCATCCTTTAAAATCAAATATCTCATATTCAAGATGAATGCATAAACACACATGTGTATGCCTAACCTTTCTTGATCCAAACCTTAGAAGTCCTGATTGACAAATATTTCAAGAACATAGAAATAACATAGTAACAATGAATTCTCTGAGAATAGATGTTTTATTACTCAAGATTGCAATAGAACCATATGCTTATCTTTGGGAAGAGATGTCTATTTTCTATTTTGGGTTACATCTTCATTTATACACATTTTGAAGGAATGACGAGGATGTGGAAGGTCACCAATCTCAAGGGAGACTAAGTGGTTTGACTTCCATGATTTGAAACAATATAGAATTCAAGGAATTATTATTTTTAGAAATTTACTATTTTTAGACTGTACTACTAAAATTGAAATTTAGGGCACTTCCATTATGTTTTTTTGGGACAAAAACCACTAAGTAGAGATTGGTGCCATCTCACCTTGTTATCCTCATTCTTAGATTTCTAATCATTCAAACAGGGAGTCAATTGGAGCTATAGTGCAAAAGTTATGGCTCTTGAAAGTTTCATCATCAATTGGGGTAGAGCCATCACTTGAATTGTCACCTGAATTGTTTCCTAGATCATTTATATTTAATTTTTTCAAACATTTAATATTATTTAAATTTCAAATTTCATACATTGATCATATACCATAATATGCTCTTAGTTACAGGTTAATCGATAAAAAAACACTCAAGTTGGACTCATGTAAAGATAAGGTGTGTTATACACACCTAGTTATGAATTTATTTCATTTAAACTAGAAATTTAATTACTAGATTAAAAGGGGGAGGGATTTTAGATATTAAAATATAATTTATATAGTACCTCAATCTCTTACACTTGGAAAATATCCATCATGGTTATACCTTTTAGTTTTAGATTTTCTCACTACTAAAAAGATCATGTTCACTATCTCTTTGTGCCTAAATTGCTTACCTCTTAGTCTATTTTTTTTTTAATTCTAATAAATAGGTCTTATATACTATGAAAAAATATATAAATATAACTAGTATCTTCCAATGCCAATTATTAACACGTAACTATTTTCTAACTTCTTAAACAGTTGTGTCCCAGATAGATACGTGCATCGATGAAAGTTTCCATTTCTATTCCCTTAACCTATAGTGTGTCTAGGGATATGTGGGTTGAATTGTGGATTACACACCTTCATATTATATTATTATATTTATCTATGCTCTTAGTATGGTCAGTATATGGAATAACCTTGGCTAAGTAGAGTATATATAGGAGGCAGTGGTTAGTATTTTATCATCATATTGAGAATTATAATCTTATTTCTTTATTGTGGTTAATCTAGTATCATGAGCACTAGAAGGATAAAAAAACATAACTCGCGATCTAGGATGAATTGAGTTTTTTCATCACCATAGTTTTGTTCATGAGGTTTTATTACAAAAAAAGAAACAAAAATTAAGTAAAAATTGGATAGAAATTTTTTACCTTGTGAAAATTATCAGTCATTAGATTCATCTCTATGAGATGATCATAACGATATGTTATATTAGTACACTTTTTTAGGCCAAAACATTTCACCTTTGTGCACATTAATAGTCATAGATTCATCTTGGTAATTTGATTACAATGGTATCATTTGTTGATACATTTGTTAGTTCAAGACCCTCCTAGGGTTTGTGCATGGTAGGGATCAACACTCATGGTCATTATAAAAGGAAATAAAAACCTAAAAGTCCTCACAAAGATGACATAGAGTAAGAGACTTTTGATCTGAATATTTTTGAGGTAGTTCAAAAACTTAAGTTAGAGTTGCATGGTATGGTACAAAAAAATGATCTTGATGTGATTAAAGGAGACCTCATAGGATTGAGAGGGGACTTGAATATATTTCAATATCAATTGTAACAAATCACTAGGCAATTATCTAACTTTTCAACTCAATGATTACAAAATAAACCTTCACGACTTCAATTTGGTTCTTCTCTTCCAAAAAAACACAAGGCCAACCATGGTATGAAGCCATTGTTGACAAAAGTGGACCTACACAAGTTTGATGCTAATTATCCAATCACATGTATTATTAAAATTGAAAATTTATTTGATATACATCAGAGTCCCTATTTACAAAAGGTGGTCATGGCCTCTGTACATCTAGAACTTGAGTATTTTATTTGGTATTACTAGTGTGCTCAAAAGAAAAAAAGGGCCTATTGGTTTCATATTCTATGTTTTATAAAGAGATAAAACTCCACTATTGTAATAGTGTATCATAAAACTACTTTAGCCAAATAGATAAGTTGCACCAAATTATTATAGTAAAGGATTACATTCATCAATTTTAGAATCTCTCCTTACATGTGGTAGACATGACTGAGAAAAATATTACTGACTTATTTTTGAATGGCCTCAAAGATATCATCCAATTAGAGGTTCACATGTTTCATCCCAGAAATGTATTTGAGTCCATACCAAGGGAATGTCTAGCTAAGGAAAAATAGTTGACCAAATGAAGACCTTTTATTAATGTCTATGAATGTACCTTCCCAACACCATCATTTCCATAACCTACCAAATTGACACCTTGATAAGTTGAATAATATCATGTAAAAGTTTTATGTTTTTGATGTGATAAAATATGGTTCAAAGGACATAGATGTGATAAAAATTAGTTGTTTTACATTGAAGGCATCAATGAAGATGAAGAAGATGATGAGGCTTCAAGGGTAGGTTTAGAATAACTTGAGGATGAATCTAAAAATTATCAATCTACTAATTCTTGTCATGTACTTTCAGGCATTAGTATTACAAACATTCTTAAGGTGGTGGGTTTTTAAAAAAAATATAAGTTGATTGTGTTAGTTGACTCTAGGAATACACATAAATTCATCAATAATAAGTTGGATACTTGTTTGAATTGTTTCATTTACCCAAATCCAAAAATTTAGGTCATTATTATAGATGGTGTTACAATCAACTATTCTATAATATTCTATAGCATTAATATTGATATGGGAGACTAATTGATATATTTTCATATGTTTTTTATTCCCATGAGAGGTGATGACATTATTTTGGAGTGTAATGGATCACCACTTTGGGCACTATTGAAATGAATTTCCAAGAATTATTCATGAGGTTCCATTTATAAGGGAGGACCTTTGAACTATGTGGATTACAGGATAAATCTCCACAACATGTTAGTTCTCATCAAATGATGAAGATTATTATAAAAGGTGAAAAAGGATTTGTGTGATGATTTTTTTTCATAGATGTGCAACCAAGCAAGGAGTTTATACATCCTAATTCAAACAAGGTGTTACATGAACATTATGTTATTTTTGGTTAAATGCCAAAAGTAATTACTCCAAGTTGTGAAAAAAATCATGCCATTAGGCTCATTCCAAGAATTACACCACCTAACATCAGACCCTACAAGTATAACTATTCCCATAAGAGTGTAATTGGAAGTATGGTACATGAGATGTTGGAGGCACGAATCATTCAACTTAGACAAAGTGAATATTCTTCCCCAATGGAAATGTTACATAATAAAGATGATAGTTGGAGGATGCCCCTAGACTATAGAGAACATACCCCATCGAAGATAAGTATCCTGTTCCAATAATTGATGATCTTTTATATGAATCTCATGGTGGTATTTATTTTACCAAGTTAGACCTTTATTATGGAAATCATCAAATTCACATCCATGCTGAGGACATATCTAAAACATCTTTTAGAACTCATGAAGGCCATTATGAATTTATAGTCATGACTTTTGTATTCATAAATGAACCATATAGATTTTAGAGTTTGATGAATATTATTTTTAGGCCATTTTTGAGAAATTTTTTATTAGTGTTTTTTGATGATATCCTCATCTATAGAAAAAATGGAAAGACCATTTGAAGAATTTGAAATAGGTGCTTGTAGTTATGGAATAACACCAAATTTATACCAAAAATTCACAATATGATTTTGGTGTCTAATAGGTGGAGTAATTGAGTCATATTATTTTAGATGGAGTGAAATTTGATCTAGAAAATCCCAAGTTATGATGGAGTGGCAGGTTACCAAGGCCCTCGAGAACCTTCGAGTATTTTTAGGGCTAACTAGTCACTATCATAGGTTTATCAAAAATTATAATAGAATTGAAGCTACACTCACTTATTTTTTGAATAAATACTCCTCCGAGTGGACTAATTCAACTACCAAGGCATTTGAATAGATGGAAATGGCTATATGCATAACTCCATTTTTGGCTACTCCTAAATTTTGAAAAACTTTTCTTGTGGAGTGTTACACATCGATATATAGCATGGGGAATGTAATCATGAATATATATATATATATATATATATATATATATATATATAACATTTTAAAGTCACAAAATAAAGGGAATTTTTTTTTCAAACCAATCTATGAGAAAGAAGTGATGGTTATTTTATATGGAATGAAACAATTGAGACCTTATCTAACTGGTCATCATTTTCAATTAAAGACTGATCATGATAGCCTCAAATATTTTTTGGAGAAATGATTTTAACATGAATTAAAAAAAAATTGTGATTAAAATGTTGGGATATGAGTTTTAAATAGTGTATAATATTTTGAGTGTTATCATTGATGTCAAAGATGCATCTTGTGAAGGTTGATGTCAAAGGTGTCTAAAGATAGTTGATAGTATGTGATGTGACAAGATAGTGATAAGATGCATAAAAGAATGTTGTCATGAGATAAATTATAAGAGAGAATTTTAAGGCAACTAATGTTTTATAGTTTTTTATATAGTCTTACATTTACATGAAGGTACATGTCATTGATGTCTAAGTGCATATGAATCTTAGTCATGTGCCTAGTCATGACATGAAGAAGTATGTTCATGTAAAATTAATGAACACATGATTTCAAAGGTTTTATGTAACTATTTGAGCATTTATATGAGGCATTGAATCAGTCATGAGTGTTTTAGGGCGAGCTTATAGGGTTATAACTTTTAGACTAAGCCTACACCTAGACCTCTCTTGGACCCTACCTAGCCTAATGAGGTATAAATATCTAATTGAAAGGAATGTATGCATATATGAGCATGTAAAAAGGTGAAAAAAATTGTTTTAAACATGTTCACAAAGTTTGAGGTCATGTTTTGAAGTAAATTACATGAATTAGTGTTTTAGGCCTTCTCAAGTTCATATAATGAGGTCTCAAGACCTAGGAAGCACATTCAAATGTTTATTGGCACATGTAAACTTTACATGGGAATATAATATGTCAAATAGAGATGGGGAAGGGTAATATATAAGATTTGTAGGAATTATTTTTGGATTCAAGGTGCGGTCCTTTATGAATAATCATTAACAACAAAACCTATATTAAACCTCCTTAAAACCCTAATAAGGACCCAATGTGAAATATATTGTTCAAATAAAATCATAATGGATTAAAATTAATATAAAATATATTTTAACATGTATTAAAATCTTCTACTTACCTCTAAGTTGTGGTGGTTAGTCATATGAGAGAGAAAATGTATAGATACAAGCTTATTTATTAAGACGTTGTTGTAGCTCTCAAAAGTTATATTAGTCAAGAAATGAAAATGGATGGGAGAATAATATAAATAAAAATTTATCATGTCCATGATTATTTATGGATATTTTATATCATTTAAGTGTTTTAATTTCTTTATCTAGGTTAGCCAGTCACAGATAAACCTAATGGTGTGAATAGTGAAAAACCCAAGCAAAGATGAATAGATAGATATGAAGGTTTGTGCATGATATATTGATGAAAAAAATTTCATTAATATTGTATATATTAATTTTAATTTATTTTAAATATTTTAAAGGTTTTATAGGTTAGTGTATATGGTGAAAATGTTGCCCACAAAATGACATGTTTGGTTCAGATAAGACTGTGTGATATAAGGTCAAGAAATTGATCCATAAGACCAATAATTTCCATTAGACCATATCAATTTTTATCTAATGATGGTCTATAGATATCATAGGAAAAATTAAATTCATAAATGTTAATGAAAAGTTTCTACATAGGTGTTGGAGGTCTAACTCACCATGACTAGTTTTTGAGATAAATTGACAATTCTGAGTAAGCAAGTTGTATAGATGTTCTTGAGCCTTTATTTGTTGAGTGAAAGTGTTCCAAGAATTTCATGATGAATTTTAGGTAATTTATAATCTATATATATGTTTCATTTTTTATTTTTTAGTATATTAAGGGTGTTTAATCTTCATTTTTGGAAGATATACTTTTGAGGTACATAGGCCTAATAAAGAAGTTTATCCTAAAGGAGTTTTCATGGTATGAATGAAGGATATAGGTCTAATAAATCATGTATTATGTCAGTATAGGTAATTAAATATGTTATTTAATGTATTTTTATTATTTAATAAGGTCATCTAGGCCCAAGAGGATCCAGTTTTGCCATTAAGAGAATAGGCCTAATGCAATTACGTCTCCATGAGACCTAAAAGAGAATGAGGCCCAATTGAGTTGTTGTAGAACAAAAGGGGTTTAAATTAAATTTTAATCATGATAATAAGATGTTATAATATACATTTTATGTAATAATTATTATTTTGAATGTGTGTGGCGAACCAAGTGGTGTGTGACGATAAGTCTAGTATATGTACAATGTAATTTAGGGCTATTTGAATATATGTAATATAAGCAAATAAAATATTGAATGGTTGAGCAGAAGGAGCTATTGAAATTAAAAAATAATATAAGAGAATAAATTTAGTGATCAAAATTCATGAGGTGGATAATTTGGTTCTATGTCACTTAAGGAGTTGGTACTTCTTTTTATGTAGGTTTTTGTTAAAGCCTAGTTAAGTGGGTGCTTGACCTCATTGGGGTTGGTGATCCAAGTTGAGTTGGTGCTCAAAATAATTTGGTATTTCTGATTTTAATTTATTAAATTTGAAGAGATAATATTTTTTTAATTCCCCTTGAGTGTTTACCACTCATATATGTGTTTTCTTGTGTTATGCTCATGTGAATGGTTCTTTATGCATTGTTATATCACTATATTGATTTCGTGGTTCAAGGAATGATTAAGTATAATTTATAGAAAGTTATAAATATTTATCAACCACATATAAATTATTATGCTTCCAAAATAATAAATAAAAAGATAATTCAATGAAATATGCCCTCTTCTAAGGGATGAATTGGTTGAGGCATTGTTATGCACCATGACCATGTGGTAGACAGATTGGATAGAAGAAGAAACATCTAAATGGGAGAATGGAATTTATACCAAGGATTTTGTTATATATCAAAATTTAACCTTATTATGGGTTTATTCAAGACATCTCAAATTTAGTTATGCAATAAGAATTACCTCTATGCCTGTGAATTGACTATAACAAAGGTAATTGTCTAGATTGAAGGGATAAATCCATTGGTTTGTCTATTGAATATCATCACCTAAAATACCAGCTAATTTGGATTAAAAGGGAGAAAGAATACATAAAATAAATCTATCTTAATGAGGTGATGAACTAATTTTCACTTGACCACTATCAACCAATTCCAATGACACTTCAAGAAAAATCCTAACCTGTACACGACACTACTCCAAAACTACCCTTGTATTAGTATTTATCATGGAGGTTTATGAAGATAACTTAATATAGGAGGACTAAAATAAAGGTCATGAATTGAAACTTGAGGAAATAAAATTCACTAAAACTCATAAAATACTTTATTAGAACACTTAAATAGACCTACAACATACTTTCAAAGCTGAGTATGAGTACAAACAAGGACAACATGCTAAGGAAGAGAATCTATCACTTATAAATATTATTTATTAAAAAAACACATTGAAATAACTCATGGAGAAATTAAAATAGATCATTATTTATTTCTCAAAGTCTAAAAATGGGAAAGGATTAACCATACCTAGGTAGAATATATGAACTTAGCCAAAAGTGGCTGAATGTATAGAGAATGTGAGAGATAAGAGAAAAAAGGTGTAGGAGAGAGAGAGTGTGTGTAAACAAGTGTCATGTGAGTTAAAACAATAGAGTAGTTAGGTAACTACCTCAATAGGTCTAGGATGACATGTGTATCTCCTTTTAATATGCTCCAATCCTCTAAGTGGCATGGGAGTTTAAAATTTTGTTTGACACCTTGACTAACTTCTTGAAACTTTTCTTCTTCTTGACATGTTGAAAGATAACTAGCCTTCTTGGTGGTTAGATCAATTTAATCTACCCCTTTTCTCTACTATTGATATCTCTCATTTGACTCAAATAGGTTATCTTTAACACATTACCTCTTTCTCATGTTAAGGTGTCTAGAGGACTCTTTATCTAATTAGACCTATTTTACACAAAAGTGTGAAAACTTGGTTTTAATTATGTTATATCATCCAAACCTCATGTATGTCATATTGATACCATATTATACCTATAAAAATCCATTTTAAGGCCTCAAACTAGACCCAACAATTCATTCTCTATCAAAATCCTCAATTAGGCCTTATACCTTGTAGCCTTAAAATGATGCAAAACTCCTTGTGTAGAGAAATATACAAAGGATATTGAGAATATAAGGGAATATTATATTATCCTCTATGGCTTGAAAATTATAGGTTTAATTTCATACTCTAGGACTGAGTGGAGATGTCATTTTTTTTCACTTTCTCTCTCCTAACTAGGCCTTAATTAAGCCTCCCTACCACTAGTGAAAAATGATTCTACATGATTCATAAAAATGAAAAAACCAAAAAGTGTGTAATTTAATTATAAAACATCATCCCCTACCTCCATTCTAAATTTTATGTTCTACTCATTATATGAACCTATAAAATAGTAAAAAATAGTCATTTTATCCCTATTTCATATGATTACATATAGTAATGTACCAACCAATGGCATGGTACAATGGATATAGGAGTTTTAAAAATGTTATTGGTGGTTTATAATCTTTTCATGTTCATCTGGAGGCATAAAATGTCATTTCTATCTCATCTAGTCCTTCTGGCTCTCCTAAGTAGCTTGAAAGTGACTTGGGTTCTTAAGGATGATTCATAAATATGGATGTATGAATCCTAAAAAAAATCCTTAAAATATAATTGATTATTATATTAATATATTCCTAGGATCCCAGGTTCCCATTCATCATGTGTAATCCATACCAAATAAAGCAAACTAATCTCTTAGGCTCACAATGAGAATTTTGAGGAGCTAAGCAATAATGAGATTTATAGGTAGCTTTATAAGTTTAGTTAGAGATTTAAATGAAATTAATAGGTTCATGATGTCCTAATTGACATATTAAAATATTTTTTTATCAAAAACCTTCAATAAACTCTCTTACATCCTTATTGATCTAAGTTTAGGGTTTGTAAATCAGACTGACTAAGAGACCCTAACTCACTATTTTCACCTTTTTCATTCACGATTCAAAGTATAGAACATCATGAAGTATTTTTATAAAGTTCGTCAATATATTATTAGGATTTTAAAATTCTTATTAAACTCCACTTGACTTGATATCATCTCATCCTACTACCTATACAATATTGTGCATACACTCAGGACTACAAGTTCTAATCACAGTATGCCAAGTTTGTCTCTTTGTTATATTATGTGACTTCATATAGTCTTTGTTAAAGTAAATTATAAAATATTCAAGGATATATAATTCCTCAACCTAAATCCACTTTATAACCTCTTGTTCAAGACTTCTTATATAGGCATGCATATACAATTAGGACTGTGTAGGGTTTTATGACTAGGTTTACCTTGTTATTTCATTATTTCTTGAGTTTGACATTCTGATGGATTATGTTCATTTCAATTAAATACTATTATATCAATAAAAAAAATATTACTCTTTATCATTCATTCCAACCTCCCAAGTAAGCAATCACTTCTTAAACCTAAGTAGGCAAAACTATGTATGAATCAGGGACTGTGTGACCTCTATTTTCTCTCTTATTTGCTTTCAAGAACTCCCTTGGTATTTGTATTTATATTGGAATGGACTTTATCACTACTAAATCATGATAAATTGAGGAAATTAAAATTAGATAGGATCTCATATTCACTTTTATTATCAATTTAAAAACATCTTCAAATCATCCTATCTCCTTTGACTCCACTTACTCACACATATAGTCCATAGATGACTGTCTACTAGGTATGGTTGGGTGTGTAGTTTTAGAGTTGGATTATTCACCAAACCATGGTGTTATAATATTATCCAAACCTATTTAAAATTATCTCTTTAATTAATTTAAATTTCATTATCCTCTCAAAACACCTTAGAAAACTCTAGTTTTTTTGACTACCTACACAAAGAACCCTATAGGTTTCTTTAGGTCTATTATCATAGCCATTTAGTCTTGGTTACTTTACATGTTTAGAGACCTATTTGAACTACTAAATTATTTAATCCTAAATCACCACCTTTATATCATTATTTTTAACCTTAATTGGCATTGACAACATGGAACTTCTTTGAATTATCATACCTAGATGCCTATAGGTGATGGATACCACAACTTGATGTTTGAAGCTTTTATATACTATAAAATAAGGAGTGTTATTAATAAAAGGTCATTGTAAACACTACATAAAATATTGAGATTTGAAAAAAAACCTCAATATCCATTAAAATCATACAAAATCACTCCACTTAACTATTATCTAAACACATAGAAAATAGCCACAAGAGGGATAATGAGGTGACTACTTGAGACATGTAAAAGAAACATGACTAGTTATAAATCCATTGATGGATTGTGGAGAGAATATAATACCATGAAGAGTCACTCAAATCAATTTGACCATATAGAAAACTCATAAACATAAAAAAGTATGACATTCACTTCAAATTATGCAAAATAACCACTTTGTCAATCCAAATGTGTAACCATGATGAATTAATGTATGATATGTAGATACAAAAATTTGATAACCTATTTCAACTAGTTTGAAGTAGACATGATCTCACACTTTTCATTGGAGTTTCTCTAAACTCAACCTACGAGGTTTTGAGCTCTTAAAAATTAGTCTAGGCTATTAGCAATTGTTCATAAATATAGGAGAACCAATCCAACAAAAAATGAAAAAATATAGAATCCACTATGGGTCCCAAACTTTGGAAAAATCAAATATTTTTGTATGGCCTATACCATATACTTGAAGTTGGCCTTCAGTAGGTTGTGAAGAGGACGATGAGAGAGAGAAGGAAAAATATACAACTATGGAACTTGAAACTTCTTCCAAAGCTTGTTCCTAACTTGTAGAAGTCCACATGACTTTATAACTATTTTAACTTACACATGGATTCAAGAGTTTGTACAAATTATTTTATCTCCTCAAAGTTGCATTGAATTTTAGGAAATTGTCCTTCTTCTGACATGATGACATATGTGGCAATTGATTAACTACTCCAATATTCTCGGAATGTGTGTGATATAATTTTTCTCTTTAGGGAAACCTTAAAACACATAAAGTTAGCAAGAAATCACCTTTCATGCATTTTTACCCCCTTCAAGCCAACAAATAAACTTTATACATTACAAGACCTTATTAAATGTTGATAGAAGATGTTTAGGATATAAAATGACATTAATAAATCCCTAATTATCTATGACACAAATTTATCATGAATTACTTCCTCATGACATGCCTAGACCATTAAATGATAACAACATGAGATTACCTTAACTTCTCCAAACTAACCTTAAACCATTCTAATAAGGTTAAATGAAGACTCTAGGGACCATAAAGGTTATTACCACATAACAAGACCATGATAAGTTTTAATTTATATAGGGTTGACCAATTTTACATAGTTTTAAATTTGGTAAACATTTTTGGTGAGTCGTAGGGGTAACATGTTTTCAATGCTAATAGGATCTATAGCCTTGCATGTCCATTGGGAAATGGGGTCTATTACACATAGTTTCAGACTTTGATAGACTTTGAACATGAAACAACAAATTGGTTACCTTCAAAACAAAAAACAACAAAGATAACAAGACACAAAAAGGTAAGACACGCACGTGTTATCAAGAACATAGGGAACACAAAAATAACATAAGCAAACTAGACTATATATAAGCTAACCTAAAGAAAACTTTCTCCTCCTAGATCAAAGGAGAAACTTGCACCATCTTTTTCTCCATGAATTAAAATAAGAAATGAATCATGTTATCTCTTGAGAATTTATCTTGATGTCTTTGACTCCTTTGCGTTTGTCACTCTCTTTAGCATGAACTCGAATACAATAACAACAACTATAAACATATCACCTATGAAGGTGAATTCCTCTTGGGACTTAACCACAATATTTTCATGGTGTTCTTAAATTTAAACTTTTTCTAATGATGATTCATATAAGCATGGTTATTTTATTGTCATGTCATCTTGAATGATATTAGGATTCCCATTAAATGCTACAAAATCATCAAGCTATTCAAGGAGATTATCATATTCAATCCAATCCTCATCATTATCCTTAATGAAGACATATTATTTTATCTCTTTATGCACATGAAATTCTAAATTTCAAAGGCATTTAACTTCTTGGATAAGTTCAATATGCTACTTCTAATCATATTTTCTTTCTTTCTCTTCAAGAACCATAACTTTTTCAACTTCATCTTCCTGATCTTTGAGCACTTCATCAAACTCAACTTTCCTACTTGAAGAGTTTTCAAATTCAATATTGGCTTCAACTTGCACAATTTTATATGCCATAAGATTTTATTTTTGGAACACACCCTCAAGAGGTAAAGCATTTTCAAGAGTTTTTTGAAATTGACCAATAAGAGGTGTAGGATTTTGAAGGCCTTCAAATTCTTCACAAATTTCATTAAACTTTTTACAAATGTCATCTTCATTCATGAAGTCAAAAATAGCTTCATATTCTATTATTTTTTCAAATCTAACCTCTTGATGTTGTTCATGAGTTTCAACCAAATCAACTAATGTGATGTTCTCTTCAAACACTTTGTTTTCCATGTCTTGATCAATCTCTTAATGAGTAGTGTTAACTTGATCTTGATCATCTTTCTCTTCACTCAAGAAGATGGATTTATGCTTATCTTCACCAAGGGGAGTCCCTATAGTGAACTCTTAATCATAGAAACTTGAGTAATATTCTTTACTAGATAAAACTTTGGATTTATCTTCTTCACTTATCTCTCATAGGATGTGTTCTCCTTCAATAAAGGATGAAGTGGGAGGGTGATGAAAAAATTCATGGGTTGGAGAGGGAGTATAAGGTGTGATGAATGGCTCATGGATGGGATTAGATATGGAGTCTTATTGAATGAACTCATGGGTATATGATAAGTTAGATTGATCAATAGAATAGACATGTTCTTCAATAAGAGATTTTCTTTCTTCATATCCTTCTTGATGCTCTTCAATAGCTAAAAGTTTATATTAAAGATCTTGGTTTTTCCAACTCTCAATTCTATTTACACACCATTGATTATAGCATCTCATGTGATAAAAATCATAATTTATGTTATAGTTGGCTTCTTCTTCATCTAACCTCCACTTACCCAAAGAGAATATAAATAAATTTATAAACCTCTATATGTGATGAATAAGGATCACATTAAATTCTCTATCCCATGTTCTCACCACCTTTTTTTATTTTAGCAGATTTGGCATGAGTGCAAATAAGGATTTGGATATAGATGGAAATGAAGTAGGAGAATAAAATTTTGACTATTGAAATTCATTGTTAAGATAATGAGGTGTGTAATTGGAATAATATGAGGATAATTTAGGATAGTAATAGGAATAACATGACTCATAAGACTGATAAAAATCTTGATAAGGTTGTTGAGAAACATAATCAGGGTCATGACAAGGTTGGTAGGGAGGTGTATAGTATAAAATCTCATCATATATATCCATACCAAATTCATTAGTCAAATAAAACACAAATGTTAGAAAATTTATTTCCACAATAAATACCTAGGATGATTATAACCAATTGATTACATTCATAGTCACCATTGGTGTTTGATAAATTCCACCAAAGGATGGTAGCACACTAAAAAATCATTTTTTGGGACCTTAGTCCCATCAGGCATGCCAAAACTATTATAGCTCAAAATTTCACCCTATGAGAGGGTGATTCAAGCCCTGTCAATTTGATATATGTAATGGGTTTACCTCTAGGTCTGTGGGTTGCCTATAATAGAGATAAACCTCTAGATTAAAGGGATAAATTCTTTGGTTTATCTGATAAAGCTCATGACCTAAACTACTAGCTCATTTAGATGAAAATGGAGAGAGAATAAATAAACTAAATCTATCTTAATGAGGTGATGCACCAATTTTAACCTGAACACTACCAACCAATTGTAATGACACTTCAAGCAAAAGCCTAACTTGCACATGACACTAATCTAAAACTAACCTTGAATTAGTATTTATTATATAGGTTTGTGAAGATAACTTAAACTAGGAAGAATAAACTCAAGGTTATGACTTGACACTTATAGAAATACAACTCATTAAAACTCATGAAAAATTTCATTAAAACACTTAAAGAGACTTGCAATAGACTTTTAAAGCCGAGTATGAATGCAAACAAGGACAACATGCTAAAGAAGAGAATATAGCACTTAGCAAGATCAAATAGTTAAAAAACATATTGAAATAACTCATGGAGAAGGTAAAATGGATCATTATTTAATTTTTATAGGTTCAAAATGAGAAGGGCTTCACCATAGTTAGGTGGAGGATACAAAATTAGCCAAAAATGGCTCAATATATAGAGAATGTGAGAGAGAAGAGAATAAGGGTGTAGGATAGAGAGTAGACAAGTGTCATGTGAGTTAAAATAAGAGAGGAGTTAGGGAACTACTTTAATAGGTGTAGGATGACATGTGTATCTCCTCTAAAGATGCTCAAACCCTCTAAGTTATGTGGGAGTTGAAAATCTTCTTTTACACATTGACTAGTTTCTTGAAACTTTTATTCTTCTTGAAATGTTAAAGTAAAGTGGCTTTATTGGTGGTAATATTAGTTTATTTTACCTATTTTATCTTCTCTTGATACTAATCATCTAAACCAAATAGGTTCTCTTCGACACATTACCTATTTCTCATACAAGGTATCTAGAGGACTCTTTATCTGTTTAGACCTATTTTACACATAAGTGTCAAAACATGGTTTTAATTAATTTATCTCATCCAAAATTTATGGATGGCCTATTCATACCATATTAGATTTGAAAAAATCGATTTTGAGGCCTCAAAACATCCATAACAAGTTGTTCTCTACCAAATCCTTTAATTAGGCCTTAATCCTTGTAACCCTAAAATGATGCAAACCTCCTTGTGTAGAGAAAATTATAGAGTATATTGAGAATATAAGGGCATATTAAAATAACCTCTATAAATTTATAGATCTATTTTTAATTGCATGCTCTCAGAGTTAGTGGAGATGTCCTTTTTCCCCTTTCTCTCTCTTAACTAGGTCTCAATTAGGCATCCATATCAAGAGAGTAGAAAATTATTCTACATGATCCATACACATGAAAAACCCAAAAAAATTATTTTATTTAGTTTGGAAACATCCTCCCATACCACCATGATAAATTTAAAGTTCTGACTCATTGTATGAACCTATAAAATAGCAAAAAATAGTCATTTTATCCCTATTCCATAGAGTTATATATAATAATATACCAACTAATGGCATGGGACAATGTTTGGAGGAGTTATGAACATGTTTTGGGTGGTTTAGAAGCTTTTCATGTTTATATGGAGGCATGAAATCTCATTTCTCTCTCATTTGATCCTTATGGCTCTCCTAGGCAACCTACAAGTGACTTAGGTTCTTAAGGATGATTCATAAAGATGGATGTGTTGGCCAATGTTTGGCCTACATACAAAGATTTGTATTTTAAAATAAAACATGGATAAAAAAAACTTGAGAAAGATTCTGAATGAGATAAGAAAATAATTTTGAGTGTGGAGCCCTTTGGGGTTATCACATGATCATAGGAATAAATTTTGGGGGATTAAAGAGATCCAAAGATATAGGGGGGCATAATTATCATGTTATCCAAATGTGAGTGGAATATTTATTGTATTCCTAATTTCTATGTATTCCTTATTTTATGGAGTTAGTTGTTAGATGCCTTTTCCCATGTTTACTTCCTTATTTTGAGGAAACTAGTTATTTTTTGGAAAAGGGAACTCCATCCTTATTGAGTGGAGTTAGTTGTGATCACATTATTTTGGTAAAATGTACCATTATAAGGTGGAAATATGGAAATGGTGAATTACTCCTTTTTAGACCTTTTGGATAGGCTTAATGAGGTGGAGGGTTGTTACATGTTGGATAATGCTTATCTTGGATAAGCATTGCATATTTGCTCATACTTTTGTGGATTTTCTTCATTTTATTATATATAAAAGATGTGGCTTGTCCTTTATAGGTTGATGGTTTATTTTTAGGGTTTGGATTTTAGCATCTGATTCAAAGTGAAGGTGTCTTACAAATTTTAGCTGTTCATTATAGGGTGTGATTTAATAACTTGTGAGATACAACATTATGCAGGTGTAGGTGAAACTACAATTTTTGTGCAACACTTTTTATAAGAGATTTTTATATCTCTATGAGGGTTCATTATTATCTTGTTTTATATTACTAATTTATTTTAGAAATTTCATTGGTGGATGTATCCCACATTGGGTGAACCATGTTATATCTATGGTATTTGTGTTATTATTATCTTGCTCTCATTTATGCTTTCATATTAATAGTGAATTAAGGAATGTTTCCTTGATGCATTGTACTACATAGATTTATATTTAATTTATGGTAATAATGTATCTATATTTATAAGTGTTTTATTCCTAACAAACAAAAGGACCATGCTACTTGTAAAGCCTTTGAAAATTTTCAAGTTCACTTAGGTCTAATTCATCAAATCCAAAGGACATGCCTAGAATTACAGAGGGCCATAGGGAGGCTATGGATCTTAGATAAAGCATGGAGTGTAGGTATTACATATAATTATTCATTTTTCTCATCTAAATGTTTTGGCCTAATGGCAGTTCCCATACTTAGTTGTGTTTTGAGATGGTCTAAACAAAGCTGAGTGAATGTCTTGACAAGGACAAATCTCACATGGGTAGAAATGAAAATATATCAAAATAAAAGGGTTTTCTCATGTTTATAATAAGAAAATAAACACCAAGTCTTATCTCCTATGATGAAGTGAAAAATAAGATAAAGATGTGAAAGGTTGACCCCCCAAGTAGTGTTGTCTATTTTCCCATGATAGGTATATGGATGTCACACAAAACCATGTAGAATAGCTCACTTCAACATTTTATAGATTAATTTGAGGAGTTCATAGGACTAATAGATCAAAAGGTTCTATTCCTTGTGATATAAGGAACTTGTCTTGATAGTTTTGCATTATGGTGTTTCCCATGTTTCAAGTTATGAACTTGCAAAGTTGACCAGAAAAGGGAAAATGTTCATGGAGACATAAAATTTAGGCTCTAAGAAGTAGCCATTGAAATTAAAATAGTATGCCTAGGTAATAAAATAATGTGCATTTCATCATATTGAAGATATCTATGCTATGATCTAGGGTCAAATGGTCAATAGATCTAGAGACTAATGAGATGCTGAGCTAGAAGGAATAAATACCAAGGATATACGATCTGCATGTAATTGGATTTTGGATCCAATAGGGTAAAATGCTTCAAAAATTTGATAGAGTCAAGATAGATTTTTGGTATCTAATGAGAAGAAGTGAGGTTGAGGTTTTCTTGATAAAAATTAGTGAACTAGAATAAAGTGGTAACTATTGATCATATAGGACTTGACATTGATAGGGTCACCATATATGTATAAAATTATAGGAAAACCAATATTATTGAATTGGTTTTCATCTGTAGTTAATTCAATTCAATTTCAAAAGAATAAATAAAATGATCAATTAATGAAAGGATAATCTTGAGCCATGCCTTTGACAAACTACCTCTCATACAAACATTGTGTGTTTTGGCTAGGCTAAAGATTTGAAGACTTATGTCCTCATAACAAAGCAGAGTGGGGGATGATGTGGAAGATGGATGGGATCAAAATAGTTAGATCATTAATTTCTTAGAGGGTTTCCTTCATTAACATAAATCATGGTGTATCATTAGGAAAAACAACTCTTATGTTCTAATGTCACCCACATGCCAATGAAAATATTCAAGATCACTGGGGTCACCACAAGGCAACTTGGTCATGATGGATTAGTATCAATTAAAATAAATTAGGTAGGGCATTCATTAGAGAAAGGTGGCATCTCAACTAATGACCTTGAGAAGATCATGGATGAGAGATAGACTCTCTTTTACTTCACTCTATATAATCCTTTTCTTCCCCATTTGTAGAGGTTCTCAAAATTTGTAGATTTTTTTGAGAAACTACTCTCCCTTAGATTTTAGAAGTAGACTCTTTCACTTATGATTATGACTCTCTTTCAAGTCTGAAAAAGTAGAGACTTTCATTAAATAAGGATATACCCTAATAAAATTGTATAAAAAGCCTTTTGAAGTAATGAATATTTTCTTTACCTATCTTATCTCTTCAAACTATGTTCAATAATGTGTGTGTACTATTGCATTACTGACGGAGAATATTCCATATTTTTGGTTTTTCTTTCTTGCTTAGATCCAAGTGTCTTGAATTTAGTTACAAGTCTAAGTTAGTGTTATTTTTTTCATAAATATAAACTCTTAGTGAGTTTTATAACCCCTCTTTGTTCTTATATAGGACTCCTTGAACCTAGTTTACAAAATATTAATGCAGTTGGTATTTTTTGTGAGATTGTGTAAACCGGTATTATTTTATGCTTCTTTAGTGTTTGACTTATGCATATAAAAGCCTCATTTAATTTTGGTGCATCACATGTTAGATTTTTTAGGAACCATTATCCCCTTCTAACCCTTTTATTATGAAACTTTAGGATTAGTTTTAGTTTAGGTGAGCATCAAAGAGGAACTAACCTACTATAGAGGTTCATCCCCATCACAAGATACCCATTGCCTGAGGTTGTTCCCATTTTATAGCTCAATTGGGGGAAGCCTTCAAACCACTTTTCCTAAGGTTGTGAGTTGAAGATATAATAGGATCTATTAATCCTCAGAAAAATTCCATAAAATTGAAGTGAAATAGGGTAGTAAACTTTCCATATAATCCCAAGGTCCCATGCATTATGCGTGATCCATTACAAGCAAAGTAAACTGACCTCTCGAGTTGGCAGTGAGCATTTTGAGAAGTTGATCAAGAATGAGGTCTATAAGTAGCCTTCATGAGTTTGGTTTGAGATTTAAATGAAGTTAATAGGTCAATTATTTCCTACTTGACATATTCCAATGGTTCCTTACCACAAATCTTTACTAAAATCTCTTACATCCTTGTTGATCTAGGCCCAGGGTTTGCAAATTAGATGAATTGAGAGACCCTAACTCATTTCTTTCAAATTTTAATTTTAATTTATAAAGTATATAAAATAATTAAGTTATATATCATGTTCCTTACCATATTTTTATTATTATAAACATATCATTAAACTCCACTTGACTGGATATCATCTCATCTTACTCCCTACACAAGACTGTGCATACACTCAAGACTATATGGTCTAAATAAGGTATGCTAAATTTATTTTTTTGATGGAATTTGTCACTTCTTATAATTTTTTTAAAATTAACTTATCACATACTAAAGTATCTATAAGTCCTAAACCTAACTCCACTATATCAACTCTTGTTCAAGACTGCCTATATAGGCCTATATATGTAACTAGGACTGTGTAGGGTTTTATGACTAGGTCTACCTTATTTTTTCATTGTTAATTGAGTTTGAAATTATAAGTGAATATGAAAATATAATTTAAATAATATTATATCACTCATATAAAAATATTACTCTTTCTTTGTCATTTCAAACTCCCAAGGAAGTAATCACTTCTTAAGGTTGAGTAGGCATAACTATGTGTGAATTAAGGACTGTGTGACCCTTATTTGCTCTCTTATTTAATTTAAATAATTCCATTGATCTTGATAAGTTGATAACTATAATATATTTTATACCATTATAAAATTCACACAACCATTGCTTGGGTTTTGAGAGTTCTTTTGTTACTTAAATAGCCCTACATACAACCAACTACTTGTGTATGTCTATTTGGAAATTGTCCATAGTTTGGATGTTCTAGAATCCTTGTTTCAACATTGAAAATTTTAAAATATATGTTATTACATTTATTATTTTAATAACTCATTAAAATTCCTATAAATATTTGTACTTCACCATCATCACTGTAAAGACAAAATCTCTACTAGGCTGGTTATAGGTGGTGTTTTAGGGTCTGACTATGTATATGAATTCCTTTTGGTTATCCATTGACAATATAAAAATTATAAATGGGTGTGTTGAATTTTTATGATTTATTAAGACTTATTAAATACATATAACTCTAAGCTCTTTATATTTCACTTTCATTCTCTACGTTCAAGGCATACTTCCTCAAACTGATTGTAGGTGCCAACTTAGATAGTTGATTATGTTTTTAATCTTGAAATGACCTCCAAAACAATAATTTAAGTATCTAAGTGACTCATTAATGTGGTTTTTCATGTTTTAAAACCTTATAAATTACTTATATCTTCAAATTTCATTAATATCTCTGTTCCAAACTAAATTCCTAACTGGCTAGCTATAACTTGTCATTTCTTGAATTTGACTATGTATTTGGTCTTGGAATGAACTTTGTCACTACTAGATAATGATAAGTTGAGGATATTAAAATTAATTAGGAGTTCATATTCACTTATAATATTGATTTAAAAACATATTCAAAACATCCTATCTCATTTGACTCCACTTATTCACACATATAGTTTACAAGTAACTATCTACAAGGTATGGTTAGGTGTGTGGTTTTAGAGTTGGATTCCTCAACACACCATGGTGTTATAAAAGTTTAAAAAACTATTAAAAAAAATCTTAAATTCATTTAAAGTTAATTAGCCTCTCAAAATATCTTATCAGACTTCTATTATTTTAACTCCTTACACATACAACCTTATAGTTCTCTTTAAGTCTATTAGCTCTATCATTTAGTCTTTATTACTTTATATAATTAAAGATATATTTAAAAAAATAATTTAATAAATCCTTAATAAACACATTTATATCATGATTTTCAACTTTAATTAACATTGAAAACATGTAACTTCTTTGAACTATCAGACATACAAGCATGTAGGTGATGGAGACTACAACTTAATGTTTAAAGCTTTTATATATTGTGAAACAAAGAGTGTTATGACTCAAAGTAAATTATCACCACTACATAAAATATTGAGAAATGAAAAAAAAACATCAATCTCCATGAAACTAGTACAAACTCTCTCCACTCAACTATTATGTAGACATAAAAAATAGTCTCAACAAGGTGAATGAAGGAAGTGACTACTTGTGACATGCATGAAAACTTTGAATAGTTGTAAATCCATTGATGGATTGTGGAGAAATTATAAGTCCATTAATATTCACTCAAATGTATTTTAACACCTATAAAACTTAGAAATATAGAAAAGTATGACAATAATTTCAAATTATACACAAGAATCACTTTGCTTACCAAAGGACCATCCAAACATGACACCATGATGAATGAATGTATGGGAGGGATTTATAGACATTTTAAAACCTAATTCAACTCATTTAATTAGTCATAATCTCACACATTGCACTAGATTTTCTTTAAACTTAGCTTGTGGGATTTTGAGCTCTCAAAAAGTAGTCTAGGCTCTTAATAATTATTCATAAATATAATATTACCAATAAAAAAATAATTACAAAAATTGGAATCCCATAGGGGTCAAATTTTTTGTAAACAATCTTAGCCACCAACCCTACTTTTATGGATTTTACCATCTTCTTGAAGCTGGCCTTCAATAGCTTGTGAAGGGGACAATGAGAGAGAGATGGAAAAATTTACAACTATGGAACTTTAAAGTTATTACAAAGATTTTTAATAACCTTTATAAGTCTATAGGAAATTTTAGATATATTTTCACTTGTACATGGCTTCAAGAATCCATACAGCTTCTTTTAACACCTTAAGCGGTGTTGAAGTTCAAGAAACTATCCTTTTTATGGCATGATGACAGATGTGGTAGTTGATTTATTTTACCAATATTATTTTAATGTGTGTGTTATTAATTTTATCTTTAAGGAATCTTTTCCACACATAAAGTTAGACATAAAATCACCTTTTCATGCATTCTTACCCCCTTCAAGCTAGAAAATGAACTTTATACATTCCAAGATCTCATGAAATGTTGTTATAATATGTTTAATATATGAAATGAAATTAATAAACCCCTGATCACATATGAAAAAAAATTACCATGACTTACTTCCTCATGACATGCCTATACCACTATATGACCACAACATGAGATTACCTTAACTTCTCCAAACTAACCTTAAACCATGCTAACAATGTTTAATGAATACTCTAGGGAACATATAGGGAATGTCATGAACACATAAAAATACCATGACAAGTTTTAATTTATATGGGGTGACCAATTTGACTTGGGGTCTAATTTGGTCAATAGATTTAATTGAAAATATTCCACAAGGTTTTGATGAATATAAAAAAATAACATGGAATGGGAACACATTGAATGGGAAAAAATTATGGTATAAAGATAGATTATACCTCTATAAAAATGATCTATTCAAACATAAAATTATTTAGGAACTTTATTCCTCTCTACTTGGAGGTCATTATGTATTTTTGAAAACATACCATATAATCAAGTAGGCCTTTTTTGGGAAGGAATCAATGGGATGTCAAGAAATGTGTGGCTAAATAAATGGTATGACAACAAAATAATGGTGAAACCATTAAGACCATATGGGTTTTTCATCTTTTATCCATAAATAACCAACATTGGGATGAGGTTTTCATGGATTTCATTATGAGTTGACCATAGTCTGGGGGTAAAAATGTTATCATGGTAGTTGTGGATCGACTCACCAAGTATGCTAATGTTTTCTCCTTATCACAACCATTTATTTCTAGTACAGTAGCTTTTAATTTTCTCAATAAAATCCATAAATTGTATGTTACTCCAAAGGTCATTGTAAGTGACCATGATCCCATATTTAATATTAATTTTTGGACTAAATTATTTGCATATTTGGGTACCTAGTTGGCTCATAGCTTATCCTATTGTCCTAAATTTGATGGAGAAATAAAGGTAGTTAAAAAATGTTTATAAGGGTATCTTTTTTGTTTTATTTATGACAACCAAGACAAATTGGTTCATTAGTTTTCACTTTTTGAATGGTGGTATAACACTTATTTGCACACTTATTCCAATATTTCTCCCTTTATGGTATTGTATGGGTATCCTCCCAATCATCACTTCAACTTTGATAGTGCTTCATAAGTTTGAGATATTAAGGAATAAATTTACCATCAACATGAGGTGTTAATCAATTTTTAATAGAATTTAGTAATAGCACAAAATAAAATGAAACAATAAACAAATCAACACTATAATGAGAAGTATTTTGTCAAAGGTGATTGGGTCCTTGTGTGTTTATAACCATATAAACAGATGTCTCTGAAGAAAAAAAAAAGTATAACAAGATATCACCTAATTATTATGGCCCTTATCATATCTTATATAAAATTGGTAGTGTGGCTTACAAGTTGGAATTACCTCCATTCACTTGAATATATCTAGTATTCCATGTATCTTACCTAAAGAAGATAATTGGACATAGAGTTTTCACTTAGATCGAGTTACCTAAATTAGATGGTGAATATCAAGTCATTATGGAGCCTAAAGATATATTTCACATGTACACTAAGTTTTTTTTAAAGTAAATCCATTAAGGAGTACTTGATTAAATGGAAGAACTTACATTATAAATAGCAACATGGGAAGATGAAGCATTCCTAAAACAACATCTTGGTTTGATTCAACATTGAGTACAATATTGTTTTGATGGGGAAGTTCATGTTATGACCTTATCCTATAGTGAATCTAGGGATATGTGGGATGAATTATGGCTTACACACCTTCATATTATACTATTGCATTTATCAATTTTCTTAGTATGGTTAGCCTATGGAATAACCTTGTCTAAGTAGAGTGTATAAATGAGGTAGTGGTTAGTATTTTATCATTATATTACTAATTATATTCCTATTTTAGTGTTGTGGAGGTTTATCTCTTGAATTGTCTCAATCATAATATTCAAGTATTCTTCTCTTTTACCAGTTATTATTATAGATCTATTTATTCTGCTCTTAATTATTTGATATATAATTTTATTATTGCCAATCATCTAAGTAATTTCATTACATCTACTTTTACTACAGAAATTCTAGTGCCCAAAAGTCATCCAATTTTCAAATAAAATGTATCATAAAGGTTGGCCTAAGTGTTGGGATTGGTATATATAAATGATCAATCCTAAGTTATTCATAATCTCAAAAAGACTAGGAAATCACAAGGTAACTTACCAATAAGAAATCAATTAAGAATTCAAGTGATAAAACCTACCCTATCCATCCCAATTTATATATCAATCATAGGAGTAATATTT
Organism: Torreya grandis; assembly: GCA_037957365.1. Classification (NCBI taxonomy): domain Eukaryota; kingdom Viridiplantae; phylum Streptophyta; class Pinopsida; order Cupressales; family Taxaceae; genus Torreya; species Torreya grandis. The sequence continues at coordinate 1,374,025 of JARHVA010004329.1, read as the reverse complement.
CCAAAGGACTGAAACATTTAATGAGTACTTCATAAGCAATATTTTCCAAGTTACAAGCTAGGTCACTATATGTCTTTTATTATCACCCCTTACATCCTTATGCACACACAAACTAACATGTATTGGAGAAATACATAAGCCTTATTAAGAGTATTTTCTATGTATTTCATGCCTTTTGATAGATCGATCCTTAGTGTATCTCAATAATGTGATCCCACTAAGCAATTTTTCCCAGTCACTCTAAAAGTGAAAAAGCTAGTGTTTGATCATTTAAAAAATAGTGACAACCTATGCATGTGATCCATAATGATCAAAATAAAATAAATAGAAAACCTTGAAGGTTCTAATTATTCATATCTAGATCAATCTAGTATTCCTTAGAGGATAACTTCATCAAATTTAGACACTTCCATCGATATAACTATCTAGATATGATCTAAGCATATGATGCCACAAAAATAATATTCCTAAAATATAATAAATGTTGAAGGATCATATTCTAGACTATTTCTATCCTATTCTAAATTAGACTTGCATGAGCATAATAAACTAGATAAGCATCATTATTTCTTATTCATTTCAACATCTATCAATAGGTGTACTTTACTATTTTTAGCACTATAAATTATATAAATTTAAAATATTATTTATCAAATTTTTCTATTTAATTTGTCTACTCATTAGGTTAGATTACCATCCTTGTGTAGAACCTGATCTAATAGCTCTTATCCCTAGATATACCCATAATATCTAAATTTAAGGTTAAACACTCATCTCTATGAGTTAAAAAATAGAAAGAGTCCTCTGTAACTATACCATACAAAGGAACCATAGGGAAACCTTGTTTAATCAAGAAACAGATTCCAGCCCTCTCAAAATTATGACCACTTATAGTTAAGCAGGTGAAGGCTTCTACAAAAAGGATTTGAAAAATAGATAAAAATAATCATCAAAATCCTAATATTATTAACATGGGAAAAATGAAAAACCATTATTTGGAGTCATATGCTTTCTAAAAGTCAAGTTTGAGAAATAAAAAACAATGTATAAATGCCTAAGCACACTCCACACATATCCAAAAAAAAATGTTATCAACAATATATCTACTTTATTTGAAATTTATTTGTTTAGTTATATCAATTATAATAAAAATGTATCACAAACTAAGTATAAGGTATTTGTCAAGAATATTTTAGAATTTGCGGCTCTAAATTTTAATAAACTCTGAATCCCTTCCCCTAGGATTAAATTTAATATTTCCTTGGTTAAAAAACTTTCTTGGGAATTAGTACGCAAAGACTATATTTAAATTTGAAGTAGTATGAAAAAAAATATTCTAAGTGGCCTTATGTAAGTCAAAATTAAAGTGATAAAGGCTTGACAATTTATCATTGGTCATTTGATGAAACATTGCATGAAGCTTCTCAAGGGAGAGTCAAATATTACAAAGTCTTTGAGTAGAACTTTTGAAATTGAGATGAACCACATTAAGACATTAATACAAAGGTTGGTTTCTCTCTTGAGAATGTGAATTTAACTAAAACACTAATTTATAGCATTCCATAAAGGATTTATTAACATTAGGAAGCTCAATGAGCCAGCTATGGGAAATTTTAATGGAGTTAATCTTTCTTTACCTTGATTAGCCAAAAAAATAAATTTGAAACTCTATTTATAACCTTAAACCAATGAAGGTGGGCATGAATTTTAGCTCTTTTATCCTAATGACACTCCATAATTTTTACCTTGTGTTTGATATAATGACCAAATAATGCAATTAAATATAAAAAGGGTTGAACTCAAGTATTTGATAGATCTCATGAAATTATTTGGAATGAGGGACTATAAAATATTTTATGGATTCTCACCACTCACTTTTCATTATAATTGAGTAATGTGGTAGTGTACATGACAATGTCATTCCTTGAATTGATCTAGTTTTAATCATATGGAGGAAGTGACACAAACTTCCTTATTCTATAAATTAGTTGAAGAGTTCCTTTATGAAAAATAAAATAAGTATTCATAAAAATTATGTGAGGGATTTTATATAGTTTATATTGGAAATTTATCATCTAAAAACCAAAATATATTTAAAAATACCAAGCTTCACACTCATCAATACACTATCGAATTAACATAACTTATTATCCTTGGGAGCTTCATAAATATTAGTCATTATGAATGAGCTAGTTATAAAAACTAAAATTATTAAAAATTTTAAGTGTAAATAATAACATAAAACTAATTAAATATTCATATTGATTAAGATGTATAATTTCTATAAAAAAACATGGTGTAACTAGTGGAATATATTAACTTGACATTTATGGAAAACAGTAGAGGAATTGAATACTTGTTTCATGTATATGAAATTTCTTGGTAGGATATGGTTGTCAAAAATAATTATAAAAAGGTAAAAATGTGAAACTAATATCAATGTCACCCTAATAAAATAAAACTTATTGAATATCAAAGTGATTAAGATGTGCAATTGCTAAATAAATATGACTATAGCTAGTCAAATATAATAACTTGATATTTATATAAAACACTAGAGGAATTGAATACTTCACTTATTTTGTGTCTATGGTAAGATAGGGTTGTTAAAAATGATCATAAAATGGTATTTGAGTGATAATATCTTAAAATAGAGTGTTTTCATGATCCTAGACAAGTCCACACTTCCTAGATGCCTATGTAATATGGCACGATCTAACATGATATGAAAAGTTATTGCATGTCTATGCCAATATGTGATAGTTCTAACCATTTCACACATATATAATAAGGTTTAATGTGTATACATGTATCTTTTAGACCATAATAATATATATGTTATCCTTTTCCTTGCATCAAACACTAATTTTTCGCTAAAAGACAAAATTGACATGTTATGCTCTGATGAAATTCTTTGGCCTAAGAAACTATCAAACCTCTTATGTATTCTCACCATTCACTCACTATGTTACTTTATAAAGTTTTTAATATATATGTAAAATTCATTCCTTGAATCAATATAGGTATAAGCATATGGAGGAAGTGGCATAAACTTACATATACTAGTGTAGATGATATTATGTATCACCCTAGTCTTATACACTTGGAATAATTAGATCTTAGTTATTAATATTAGTTATACACCCTCCTTGCTTCTAAAATCCTAACATATTCTCTATATTTATCTTCTTGGAATACATCTTAGTTTGACCAATCTTACATTGATGACACTAACATTTTATCTTGTCCATAATGTTTAAAATGTACTAATCTTACACATGCAAGTCTTGATCTTATAATTATTTTATTACTCCATAGACAGTAATGTCTAACATATACAGTATCATAAACATTTCTATCATACCCTGATGTAAGTGTCTAGTGCCCTAAAGTAATCCAATTTTCAAATGAAACTTATCCTAATGGTCTACCTAAGTTATTTAATGTGATTTGTTACTCCAAAGGGATTGATATAAATACAAGATCAACCCTCATTCATTAATCACCTATAAAACTAAGAAATCAAAGAAAAAACATTCAAATAGAATTTAATTGAGAAAATATTCCCTATTTATTCTTTTTTCCAAACTTATCATAGGGATTTCACATCTATAGGTTTGAAGTACTAAAGGAGTAGCCCAAGAGACTGAGTTTCCAAGTTACAAGTTAGGTCATTAGTTTATTTGATTTACATACATTGCATGATTCACACAAAAGCTAACATATAGGGGAGAACTACATGAGTTTGAGGCTCTCTTGAGAGTATGGGATATGTAGGTAGAATATTTTGATACTGAGGTCATTTGGGTTAGCTCAACAACATGTGCCCTCTAACCCATTTTTCTGAAAGGTTGCATTAAAGATGGAAAGATAGGGTTTTGTCATTTCACAATGAGAGATAATCCATGACCTAGATTTGAATGCACTAGAGTGAAGGTTAATCAAAATGTAGAAGCATCAAGGTGGTTTCATCCTATTTTGAAAGATATTCTATAAAGACACTGTCATCAGACTTAGATAATAGC
>JARHVA010004329.1:1177500-1365000 GCA_037957365.1 Torreya grandis | reverse complement strand
TGAAAAAGGTTTCATGTCTCTCATGCATTTGATTATGATAAATTTATCTTTATACCTTGGTGATAGGCCTATAGGTACATGTTTTGTTTAAAAATCTCTCTTTCTAACCTTTCCACCTTCATGGTGCCTTTGGCAACTCCCAGATGATCTTGGAGTCTTGCACTTCCATATAAAAACCTTATTTATTTATTTATCTTTTAAGCCTAAAAATTATTTGAAGTTGGATCATATACTAATGAGTTTTTATAAGGATTTTGGAAACATGTTTAATCCTTCATGGAATCTCTCTTCTTCACTTGAGGACATTATATAGGTTTACTTAAGCTGGAAAGTTCTAATTTTTGACTTATAGACTTCTTGAGGGGCTTTGTGAGCCATGTCTTTACCTTTATCAATCAAGAATACTCCATGGGACATAAGAGATATTTTATAAGAACCCATATCTTGTATTTAACATCATGAAAAATGTTTGGATAGGCCTAAAACATTAATATGCAATTAGTCATCTGATCTTTCTAATGGCATATAAACCTATAGGTGCATGCTTATTGAAAATTTCACTTATAATCTTACAACACTGAAATCTAACCTATCTACCTATAAATTTATTGAAATGGTATTTTTATGTAAAGGGAGAGTTTTTTGGGATTATTTTTTGCCCTTACACCAAGAGAGAAACATCTTGGAACATGTTAAAAATTCATTCCTTATCTATAGACCTACAAAGGACCTTTTCAATATTGAAACCTCATGATGCATTTAAAATGGCTACCATGGGCCTAAAATAAAATTTTAATGATATTTTAGAGTAATATAATCATGGATGACTTGAAATAATCATGTTTCCTACTTAGGCAAGATCCAAAACATCAAAAATACATTCATGAACTTAGTGTTTATATAGGGTTTAAGACTGCTTGAAACATTATTGGTAGATCCATGTGATTATAAGCTTCTTGATATAGTTTGATGAGTCCAAGTGGTGCCTTAAAAAAATATTATCATTTTCCATTACTTGATTTGAACCATGTAAAATTAGTAGTACCTATAAACCCTTGACCATGTCTCTCTTGAGTGACTTTTAGGAAATTTTAGGGCTTGGTAACGATTGTTCATAGCCATGTCTTCCTATCACTACCTCTAAATACATGTATATGGTCCCTATAGTCCTTATACATATCCTATAATGGATATTTTAAACCATAAAACTCTATAATATAGATGGATCATCCATAAAATTTGCCTATAAATAGGGTTTTGATTGAATTTTTCCTTATTTATAAGATTGTGCACATTATTTTATTCTTTGAAGTTGTCTGAGAGCCTAAAGATAGATGATGAGGGGAAACCATTTTAACTCCACATTATGTTTTAAAACCAATAGTAGGATTTGTAACTCAAAGGAATACTTCTTGAATACTTGTAACTACTTGTCATCTTCCATGTTTGAGAGTTTTTATGCCTTGTGCTGCTTGGTAAGGCATCAATAAGGTTTGATACACATTATATATTCTTTAGGAAGGTTTTTATTTCTTTATTACATGAATAAAAATTAGATACCACTTTCAATCATGTGTACACAATCCGTAACCTACAATCATTCTAGACCTATACTTTCTCATTCATGGCTTGTTTTCATAGCTTGTCTCCTTGTGATTTTACTCCAAACCTATTGTTTCATCCATGAGTGAACCTCTAATTTTTTGAGGGGATTGAAACATGATTTTTAAGACATAACCTATTTTAAACCATGGTGTCCTATCTATTATAGTCATAGGAAAAATGCATAAAATGACTACAACTTCATGCTTGAAGGTCAAGACCTTGAAAGGCTTAAAATCATGATGAAGCCTTGAATTTTTAGTTGTCTTTAAGAATGTAGTCATTATGCCTAAAAAATACTTTTGTAAAAAAAAACTACCATGGAAATACTTGAAGATAGATAAAATTTTGGTGATGGTCTAGTATACTCTCCTCATGTTGAGAAAATTAAATGCCACCCAAAAGTAAGAATGGAGAGAAAACCATAAAGTAAAATGCACTCTTTTACCATTTATATGGACTGAAGGGTTTATGAAGAGCATTAAAATGTTAAAATGACTTTATGAAACTTTAATAATTATTAACCCTATGTAAAATTAATATAATGACCTCAAATGAGACTTTTTGATGTGTCTTATACTAGAAATGAATCTTCATGTCTCTAGTTATCAAATAGGCTTCATTAGCCCATCATGACCTTAGGATGACTTATTAGACCTTATAATAAGATATTAAATTATTGGTAAAATTTAATTATTTTATACATTGAATGGGGTATAACAAGGTTAAAAATACCTTAGACAAACATTTTTTAATTGGAAACCAAATAATAGACCTCCCATAAGACTAACACAAACTCATAAACTCAAAAGATGATTGTTATGCCTAGATAAATAAAAAAGAGTACAAGTAGCCTCAATGATTTCATCATACATATTTTTGGGTACACACATCATCATGAAGGTGCTTGCAAGGACTATATTCAAATCATTTTGATAGAAAATATCCATCCCTATGCAAATCAGGGGTCAAGAGACCAAGAGTGGACAGAATAAATAATAATTATATCTTACACATGGTACTTCATTTTTTATACACTTGAAATAATTTTATAATAGATTGGATTCATGATATACTATGACAAGTTTATTCTAACTACTTATTTTTTACTTTATGCACTTCTTTGACTGTCTTGTCTTACTTATTCAAGCATTTGAATATGATCCTTTGCTTACAATCCTCATACTTATGTATGATTTCATTGACACTTCCATATGTAATTATTTTTGGCATGGAAATTTTAATATGTCATTATTGATTTCATGGACAATTGAATAAGTCATGTCGCTTCAATTTTTTGCTATTTAAACATGTCCCTTATTTCTAGTCTCTTTGGACCATTGCTTGTTGACTTGATTTTGAGTGGTTTTATGTGTGTGATTGCTTTGTTTTTGAGATTTTAATATTATTATATATATGTTTCCATGATATTTACAATGCATATTAGGCATACATGTGATCACATTGGTTCTATGTGCTTCAATGATACATTTACGTAGACATGTTCCTTTTATATGTTACATGGTTACGTTCACAAATTTTATAGTTATCTTATCCTTTTGAGGTGAGGTAACTCCCAATTATTATTTTTACCTCACTAAAAAATGAGGTTATATTATTAGTGTAGTATTGGGAAGTATGTTCTCCACACTTGGCACAATTCTCAAATCTAGTGGGGGCATGCTTTGGAAGCATGTTATCCACACTCATTAATTATTTAGTACTTATATATGTTTTTAGATTCACATATTCATAATTTTTAGATTTAGTGGGGGCATGATTTATAAGCATGTTATCCATATTTATTTAGTATATGGTATTTATATCAGTTCACAGATACAATGGGGGCATGCTTTAAAGCATGTTATCTCCACCTATTTAGTATTCAACATCTCCAATTTATAGTGGGGGAATGTTCTAGAAACATGTAATACATATTAATACTTATATAAATTTCAAATTTCTCCATACATAGTGTGGGCATGCTTTGGAATCATGTTATCCACACTTACACAGTTATCCAAATTGGATAGAACACATAGTTATATGATTTAGATTCACAATTATGGTAGAATTAGATACATTAGTACCATTATTATACATAGTTTCGACATGAGACATATTTAAATTGCATATATTATGAAATATGTGACTAATATTACAAATTTCAAATAAATTTTAGATTATAAACACCATTTCATGTACTAATACACCATTAACTTTTACAGACCATATGGAGCCAATATATTATAATAGTTGATTGAACTTTTGATATGGTTGACTGATCAAGTCAATCAATATTACAAAGTTTTTATGTTGGATTTGATCATATATCCTCACTAAGTTATACATATCATTGGGTTTCATAGTTGAGCTAATCTCAACTACTAGGTGGTAACTCATTTTTAATCCAAAGTTTGGGGCATGTGCCTTCTGATCCCTCCCCCCCCCTCTCTCTCTCCCTACATATATGCACATTTAATATTTATCTATATTTATCCTAATCTCATATTAAAAGCCTTACAATGGTAAATATTTTATAAAACAACTTGTTAATGGGTAATGTAGTTACATAGACACACAGGTGTACTATTAAACCTTTCTCTTTTAATTTTAATCAATTTCAAGAACTTTAAAGATATATTATATGCACTTATTTTACACTATAACACAATCTTTATTGTAGTTCAATCACTTGTAAATAACTCAAATTCAACTCAAGGAAAGATAAGGTGTGCATACACATGTAGCTGCCAATTCATTTCTTTTAAACTATCAATCCATTTCTAGATTAAAGAGGAGAAAATGTAGATGATATTTTATGATTATGTATCACCTTAGTGTTTAAACTTGTAAAACTCAGACCTTGGTCATTACTCTTAGTTATACACTCCACTTAATTTTTTAAGCCTCAAATTTTCTCTATCTTGTTCCCCTTAGCATATCTCTTAGTCTAACCAGTCTTATATTGATGACATAGACATTCTATCTTCCCTATAATGTTTAAAATTTACTTATCTTCCAACTTGATAATACTTGAGCCTATACCTATTTTTATACTCCCTATACACTAATGTCTGGGATAAATAGTAGCATCAACATTACTATCCTACCCTTATACAAGTGTACAATGTCCTAAATTAATCTAGTTTTCAAATGAAACGTATCCTAATGGCCATACGAAGTGATTTAATGTGTGTTATTACTCCAAATGGATTTATATAAATACAAGATCAACCTTCATTAATTCCTCACTTATGAAACCTATAAATTAGACCAAAAGACCATCCAAAGAGAATTCAATTGAGAAACACTTCGCTATATATATTCCTATTTATAAACTAGTGATAGGAACTACACATCTACAAATCTAAATTACTAAAGGAGTATCCCAAGATCCTATTTATTTAGTTACTAAATCTAGGTAAGTAATTCTTAGGGTTATGTGGGAGGTCATGTACCACACCTAGTACATTGATGGAAGACCCTCCCAATTAGGGCATATTTGGATGAAGATTGAAGGAAAAATCACCTTAAATGGGTGAATTTAGAATATATTTGGATCTCTTACATCTACCTTTGTCATGCCTAGCCTTCATGTGTACCTCAAGATCCAACAAAGGCTCCTTGGTCTTTGAGTGTGATCTTATTCTAATACAAGGAATTTCTAGCTTAAAACTTAAAGATCTTTCCTAAAATATGATGTATCAAGTTTAACTTTATAAATGATAAGAGTTAGACCTACACATTGAGCTTAATTTACAAAAGGTGGTATGAAAAACTATAAAGGGCATTGATATTTGATTGAATTAGCTCAAAGATGCATATACTTACATGAATATGATCTATATTTATATGTCTAAGCCTAAAGGAACTCTGATTTATGAAAGATATGCCAACCTTTTATCAAAATTAGTTGTCCTAACCTTAGATAATATGGATTTTCAAAGCTAAATCTAAATTTACCAAAAACAAGCATCAATATCTCAAAGAACTTTAATCTTTGTCTAAGGAAGCACAAATATGTGTTGTAAACAAAATATATCAATGATATTTATACTTATAAAAAACTAATTCACTCAAAAAACACAAGGATACATTGATCTTAGAGCAAAACATGCTAAGATCAACAAATATTGGAAGAATTTATGGCCCTCCTTCTAGTGCTAGTGAAGCTTATCCTATTAAATATTCTAAATAAACCACAGGTGGTCTTATTGTTTAAAGAACACCTCTCATTTTATAATTTATAAAATTTAGGGTATGAGTTGTGCGTTTTGATAATCTAGTTATCTATGGTAAAATAATAGTAGAGCAAGATAAACTTTTCTATAATATTTATATGATTTGGTGGTTGGGAGCCACCCTAGTTCATTCTTTATGAATTGCAAAAAATATTTATCAATACTTAGTGAATTATGGTCCAGATTTAATCTATAGATTAATCTAAGTGGATATTTATAAATGATTTAAAACTAAAGTGATCTAATGTAAAAAAAGGGGAGCAAAGAGAAGGGTAAGGCAAGAAAGAAATGAGTGATTTTAAATTTTAGTCTCAAAAATTATGACAAAGCATCAATTATAACTGAGTAAATATTTAATTAATATATAATGAAACATATTTTAAGCTCAAATTTCACTATATACATGTAAACATTAAAGGATAACATAAATATTCATATGTAACAACTAGGTCTACTTTAAATATTTACTACTATAATCAAATAACATTTGCACATCTGAGTACAGAGAAAAATGAAGTGAATCAAAACCTAATATCTTCCAACTAATCTAGAATATGCACAAATTAGAAACCTTGTGATTAGAAAATGCAAATCAGAATTAAAAGACACCATTCAAATTCAAGACATTAACTAGTAATTTAGAGACAAACTATATTAGCAATTGAAATATCAAATATGGATAATCTTTGTAGAACTCCTTAATTATATTAATTGCTTCAAATGTATAGAATTTGGTCAAAATATTTCCTATTTTACAAATGGTAATACATGACTTTATAGAAATATCATGTAGTATACCGATCAATTACAAAATATAGGTGTACAAAGATAAGGACAACTATCCTTAGAAGTTCTAAAATACACATGCTTTTCATAGTCATATCAACCTAGAGGCAAATATGCTAAAAAACTAACCTATGCCCTTATAATGGAATATTCTATTTCAAAATGTTAAAAAATTATACCAAATAGAATATTGTTTAATTTTTTGGTGGGGCCTCTATTTGTTGTTATTAGAGGATGTTGATGGTTTTAGAATGTTGCTCATCAACTAGCTCTAGATCCATAGTAGGATTTAAGATACACTCCTCTTGATCTACCAAGTGATCAAATTCTCTATCATTTCTGGCCATGTCTTCTTTAATGATCTTATCTTCATTTATCCTCTCTCCAATATTGAATATCATGTCTAGGATCTTACTATTATCAGCCCTAGATTTTCCTTATCTCTTTCCTTTAATTTATTAAGTTACCAAAGTATCCCTATGTTTGAAATCCTCATCATTTATGATTCCAAGGGAAATGGGTTATGCAAGATCTATAAGCATGGTCCCAATCAGCTTTTAAATCCTTGTTATTAGCTTTTTATCATCTTCTAGGAATCTTTCCACATCATTGTGTCATGTACTCAAACTTTTAACCTTGTCAATCATAATTCCCAGAATTATGCTCAAGTATCCCAAACTAATGGTTTTGAAGCCTAGGATCTATTTCCTTACTTGAATGTTTAAAATCTTGTCTATCTTGTCTTCTAACACTTTCCAATGGGTGACCAAACTATTGGCTAATGAAATTTATCTTAGCTTCATTTTTTTGAGTGATTTAAACATGTCTTAAAATTACTCATCAAGTATCTTAGGTCATTGCCTTAGGTACTGATATAACTACCTACATTTCTAGGTTTTCTTTTTCCTTTTCTAAACTATACATCCTCTATTTCATGCCCTATATCTTAGCCTTAGCATATGATGATTGGGCCTCAATCAACCTTTCTTCATTCTCTTCATGAATGGTAGCTTCACTAAGCTATTGACCCTCAACTGGGGTTAAGCCCATAAAGGGTTCCACCTTTTGAATGGTGAATTAATCTATTATATCCATGGTTGTCTTTATTATAACCATTTAGAATATGGTTTTTTTAGGATTGAATTATATGGTATTGATTGGATTCTTAAATTTGGGAGGTTTTGGGACCTCAACACCTAAGCTACTAGATGTTCCTAGAGCATCTATATTCTTTCCTTCTAGTCCTTGAGTAACCACAATTATCCTTTCTTATTTCTCTTTCACCATAGATCTTATCCATGGATTCATGTCATCCTATATCTCAACATCAACAACACTTGTTATGACCCATAAATGGGAAAGAAGGGATCTCTTATAATTTCTCATAAATGAACTACTCTTGAATGATTGGCCCATAAATTGGGAATTCATCACTGAATAAATTTATCTCACTTTTGGGGTAAGAGATGGTTAATATTGTTATCTTCTTTGGTCCTATAAGAACCAATGCTATCTCTAATTTCTTCTTTTCCTAGGATATAATAGGGACCATACCTAGAGTATGTTATTTTTATTTATCTTCCCTAGGCTCTCCTTCTTGAACTTAGGCTTCTTCAAGATTCTCCTCATCCCTATCTATAACATATGACTCTAAAATTTCATTGAGATCACCCTCAAGTGTCTTTTATAGTTCCAAGGCAATAATAACAACATATTGGACTAAGGAAGCTAGCCTTTAGGGTAGTGTTACAGATGAGGGACCCTCTCTAGGTAACTCTTCAAATTTTACTTCTCCTAATTTCTCCTTGTCATGGCCTTATTCATCTTGACCCTGCATAATTTATTCCTGGGGTTGTGGCTATGGCTATTCTACTTGGGTTTTCTCTTGGGCTATTCCAAATGGCCCATGTATCAGGTTAAAGTATGCATTTGCCATGATTCTCCTCAGGGCTTATCATCTTTAGTTCACCTATGTTCAAGTTTGATGTTGTGTCCATGGATCCTAGCCAACACCTATTAATAATTCTTGTCATTTATATATGGTGTCATGAATACTAAGTTGATGTACATACTTAGGCTTTAGGAGCTTCTTGTATTTCAAATGGTCACCCACCATGTTCTTTGGATGCCATATTTTGAGTTCATCTAGCTAAAATCCAAATGAATCCCTATGTGTGGAGATTATTTCCACATATTTATAGTCTATTAATATGTTTTTATGAATAGTCAATGGGAAGGGGTGGAGTAGACCCTTCCTCTTCTCCTTGCATGTCCCATCAATGACATGGATAAGATAGGAGGTGATTTCCTACTTTGCAAGCTTACTTAGAACATATAATGGTAATCTATAGGGCTAGGACATGATGCCCTTAATCCTAATAACTATATAATAAGTGTAATACCATATGCCCATCATTATTTTAACATAATCCTTGATGAGAGTATGGTCCCTAGGCATGGGAACCCTTGTGATGAACTCCATTATGGTTGGGTAAACACAATCATAAATAAATTGCATATTATTCCTATATTTGAAGAGATGAAATTTTGAATAGTGGTGTGAAATGGTAGTTTTTCCATTTGAAGACCAATTCTTAATACTAGAGAGGTTGATTAAGGCTAGCAGGGCATCCAATAGGTATGACATCATGTAAAATTTCTTAGATGTCTTTCTTTTAATGACAATGAATTGTTTGGCTAGGAAAACGCTCATTAAATATCCAATTAGATGGGTTAGATTTTCTTCCACCATGAAATGTATAAAAGGAACCTATATTTTATTCACATAAGTGGTTGAGGGGGATCTAAAGGCTCAGTTTAATTGGGTCATTATAACTTTGATTCCTTCTATAAATTGGATTATTTGGATTTTTACCTCAAATTCCCTAAAGATACGGGGTCCTTGGTGTAGTGAGTGTCTAAGGATAGAGTCTAAGTCATGGTTTCTAGTCCACTCCTTAATTTTGGATAGGTCTATGTGGGGGAAATGTAGTTTATAATAATTTTAAAAAGCCATATGAGAGATATAGGCTATTTTCTTGGAATTTACTTCATGGATGATCCATTCATTATCTACTCTATAATCAATTAAATTGGGGGAAAGGATGTCTATATAGTATAATACCTCAAATTTTGTCATGGGATGGTGAAATATATCCATCTAGATTGTAACCAGGTCATAGTGCCTCCTGCTGGTGGCAACAATTTTTTTGTTCCTCCTTGGAAATGGGTGGTAACTCCTATACCATGAAGAAGAGCTTAGACCAATTCCTAATTCCTGAGACATTTAGGGTTGCTAGGTCTAATTTGGTATCTTTGAATATTTAACATTCATTATTTATCGATAAGTAGAGCTTGGTATCTTCCTTAATTGTTGTCTATGAGCTACCATGGTCCCTATTTTTGCTAATTATTCACCCGAGACTATAAATTATATTTGGGAAAGATATCTTCTGATTAGAAACATAATTAAGTTCTCACTGTATCAAATTATAACTAATTGAGTCCATTTGGGTCACTTTTATATAGGGTTTAGGGTTTTAGAGCTTTAATAGTAGAATATATCTAGGATTTGGCTTATACGTGCCTTGGATTTGATTTGGACCTTTGCCTTTATACTTTTGCATTTTTAATCCCATAAGATATTATATTTTGTCTTTTTTTGATTGCATGGAGCCTATGTGTCATCAGTTTGGACCTTTCATGGATTTTTTCCTAAATTACATTTTAGCACTAGATGCTAGTATTTAAAAAACCTTATTCTATTTCTCATCGTAAGATGAAAATCCTAGATTAGTGTGAGCTATTAATGATAATATGGGCCCATCCCTATGATTGGATCTTTTTATTCCAAGCCCTATGGTTACTAAATTTATCATCTTTACATGCCTCCCCATGCTCTAGATCATATGTAGATGCTTTATGGAATGAGAATTGGCCACACATCAAGCTCACAAGCCTTTGAAAAGTCATGTGCACCCTTGCAATATTGGATTGTCCTCTAGTGACAAAGTGTGAACCATCTGATCATACTATTAGATCTACCTCGAATGAAATTTTTCCACATGTTGAATTTGTGGGCTCTCGAGTCTTCTTTGAAAATTATTTAGGGGCATCATATCATTGGATCAAAATCTAGTGACAAAGCATGAACCACTGATCTGTAGAGAGGCCTAAACTTTAAGTTAGCATATTATTAAAATGGGACTTACGCTTCAATTTATTATGATAATGTTTATTCTGTGTTTATTAAATATGGAATAAACCTTAGGCTATGAAATATACACCTATGTTTTTGAGTTTATGAAAAGGAGACCATTACTAAATGTTTTAAACCAATGTTTACGTTTTGTTTAATAAAAAAAACATATACATTGGTCTAAAGTATTTATGATAGGCTTTACAAAACATACTTGAAGTGGATAAATATGGTATATTTATCTAAAACTTTTAGGATTTTGTCACATTGATAAACCACATTAAAACCATTAATTAAAAGTAACTTGGCCTAAGTCCTACATAACAAAGACCCTTTTTTAAAATAAGACTTAGTATAAGTCTATAGTTTAAGGTTCATGATATTATTAAAAAATACCATGGGGACTCAAAGTACATATTTAAACTAAGTTTATTTTGCATGTATTTAAACCATAAGACCATTTTCATATTTTTCATATTTAAAGATTTCTAGTGTTTGAGCATTTTTTGAGCACTTCCCTTAGATTGTAAAGTAATTTTTAATCCTTTGAGCAATATTTTGGAGTGTATTTTACCCTAAATAGAATAATTTATTAGATTAAATTTGATGGTGTCATAGTTTTCAAATATGTCCTTATAGATACAAAATGATGGTTACATGAATGTCAATTTTAAGTTGGTGAAGCTTTTAATTTGATGCAATTAAAGTAGAAGGTCATGTGGATGTAAAATACATCCTCATGGATGACAAATTATGGTTTCATAAATGTTAATTTTAATCTCATCAAATTCTTATGGCTTAATGTGGGAAAGCCACTTGGCACCTCTATAGGGCTTCCTAGGGTCTTGGACTTAATTCACTATGTTAGGTCAAAATAGGTGATGAAGTGTTAGCTATAGGATCATGATCTATGAGCATGATCATGATTGGTTGATTATTTGGGTGGGACCCATTTTTATTTAATCATTGAAAGTAAGGGTGTTCTGTGTCGATCATTCGAGCCTTCCATATCCCCTTGAATTTTCAACTATACCTTGCTCTGTCTAATCGAGTCTTCGTGAGCAAGCGAGTATCAATGATCATAATATGATGGATTGAATATGATTGTTCTATGGGTTTATGTGTAGGATCATGTTGGTTTTCCATACACCATTAGATTAAAGGGTCATGGGGAATCATGAATGATTATATCATCTGAGATACATGATATTTAAGTCTAAGTTCAAGATTTTTTCACTATGTTAGATTGAAGGCCATGATAAATTAAAGGGTGTTGGATCCTAGGAGATGTAATGAAGTTAATGTTATGACATTGGTGATAAAGACTTAGGATAAGGTGCTATTACAAAGGCTTGATTATGTTAATAAATATGTTAGGGCCTTAGAATTAAAACGTTAGGCTAAGGTATAAACAAGGGACTGAGCTAACATAAAAGTGGACTCAGGAAACCAAAACTTAGGCTAAGATGTTAAGACTAAGGTCTCAATTGAATTAATAAATATGTTAGAGCCTTAGGGTTAAAATCCTAGACTAGGTTAGGAAATATTAAAATAACCTTATAGAATGAACAACTAGTTAGGCATATAAGGAATTTTAGAGAAAAAAATAACAAAAGTGGGCCAAGCATTTTAAGTTTAGTTTTAGTTTTTTTGAAAAACATGACTAAGATTAAAACATTAACTTTATCCTTAGGTCCAAATAGTGGATTTATAAAGGGTTCCCACTAATTTTATCCACACCAATATTTGAATTTTAAACTGATGGTTCTCACTAGGGTTTTAAAACATAAATTTCTCAAGGACAAACACCATGGATCCTACAAATAAAAGAAATAAAGACCATTTATTAGTGATGTTATTCCAAATTAAAGAAAAACAAAACCAAGTGATCCTATTTTTAACAAAGTTGATGATCTTCAAATTCTATAAATGATCCTAACATGCCATATTTCATGTTCAAACTTTAGGGTTTCTCAAGGGCCCTAATTTTTCAAAAATGGGGGTATGTTGGTTCCAAAAAATGGTGACTCATGGGGGAAGCATAGAAATATGTTGAAACTTAGAGATTCTAGTTTAGACAAATAATTAGATCATCCACTCCATTTGATCAATACCATCATCCAGATCAGATTATGGTTGAAACAAACCTTGCACTTGCAAATTTATGGCCAAATATAAAGACATAGACATACTGTGTGTGTGTTCTTTGATTCCACTTACTATTTTCCATGTGGTTCAAGAAACAACTTCCAAGTTTCATGTCCTTAGCCACTAACACTGATTTATATCATGTTAAGATGTCCATTAAGAATAATGTTTTTATCTTAGGGAAGGCTTGTGCATTTCTCTACTACTAGCTAGGCATCCATAACCCTGATAGAGATGCCTTTGGATCTACCCAAGGCCTTGTTCCACTACCAGCTAGGCATCTATAGTTCTGATGGAGATTCCCAGAATCACGTATGCTTATAAAGCTTTGGATTTTGCATTGAGTTCTTCCTTTTTTGAATTTTATTAAGACTTTTATGCTTTTAACAAGGTTAGGAACCATAATATCTAGGTTTCAGGGTTTGGTCAAGTGTTTGATATTTGTAAAATCACCTGTGGTTGTAACCATTATCTTAGGTAAGGATGTTAATTAAGTGTAAGTATGACTATACCATGATAGTTTAAATTTTCACCCTAGAAGTGTAAGTCTTCTTAAAACTAGTTTGAGGTTAAGACAATGGTAAAGTTCTCATGAAATAGTTAACTTCCTCTATTGGTCTTTATCAGTTTCTACAAATTACAACATTGTGGCTTAAATTTTAGGACCATGGTCATCATATGCATGGGGTTTACACCTACATTTTTAAATTTTGGGTGGGTCAAGAAAACTTATAATTTTGAGCTCAAGGTTGTACAAAAGGACTTATTGGATCCAAAGAACAAGGAAATGGGAAAGAGACACACAACATAAAGTAGAGGAAAGCAAATAAATATATACATGCTTATATACACAAGGGATAAGAAGGAAAGAATTGAAATAAATTTAGCTAGACTTCCTACACTAAATCTAACCATATTACAGTTTACTCTATGAAGACCTTAGGAAAAGCATCAGAGAAGTAGTGATTAAGATACTACCCATTGGTGGGAAATGTAAAATATACTCCTTATGGATCTTTGAGTTTGAGGATGTTGTTTCCCAATGTTTCTACAATCTAGTTTGGGCCAATCCATAAGGGTGTGAATTTCCCATGTTTGCCCTTAGGCTCAGATGCTTCATTCCAAAGGAGAACTAGGTCTCCTTATCTAAACACTTGATCTTGGAACTTTTATAAAACTATATATTGATTATGGTTTGATTTGTACTAAATTTAGCAAAGGCTTTCTCCCTTACATCTTCCATCTGAATGATGTCCAACTATCTAGAGTTAGAAAGATCTTGGTTTTCTTCCATATATTCTTGCATAAATTTATATGTGTGTAGTTTAAGGGTGATAAGAAAATAGGTTCTTAGCCATACATTAGTAAAAATGGTGAGGGTCACAAGGCTTTCTTGATTCTTATCCTATCAACCTAAAGTGAAAATTTAAGGAGCTTATACCAAGTCCTAGGTTTGTCTACAACAAACTTCTAGATTTCCTTCATTAGGTTTTTATTTATGGATTTAGAGACTCCATTTATTTGGGGATAATGGTTGGACAAAAACTTGAGAGTAACACCATTATCGTAATCCAACTCAATCATCTCTATATATATGAATACAGACCCATTATCACTCACTACAGAGACTAGGGTTCCAAACCTAGTATTAATGTCTTTTTTCAAGAAATTGATCACTTCCTTAGGCCTGTATTATTTAGTGGTCACAACTTTAGTCCACATTTTATAATAGTCTATGGTAGTTATGACATATTTGTGACCTTCAGATGAGTTAGATTTGATCACCCCAACAAATTCTAGCCTCCATTAAGAAAAGGGCTTATCAACTATGACTGGTTGTAGAGGTATTATTGTCTTTGCCTCATTAGTGCTAAAAATATGACATGAGTGACATTCTCTAACATGTTTATGAGCATACTAAAAAATATTTGTCCAATAATATATAGCTCTATTAATTTTTTTTGGGTTTTGGTTCTCCCAAATGGATGTCTACTACCCAATTTTTCATGAAAGGTGCTCATGATTTGGGTGGCTTCTTCTTGTGAGACACATCTCAAGTAAACTCCAAAATTTATTCTATAAAAGACCTAATCCTAGATTAGGTAGTGATTTTCCTTCAACCTTAGGGTTCTCTTTTGCTCCTGAGATAAACCTACAAGACAAATACCATTAATTAGCAAATATACAATTGAATCATACCACTCACTAGCTTGAATGTTTTGTTAATCCACTTGCATAATACTTAACCTAGGGTTATTATTAGAAATAATCTAAATCAAATCATGGAACCTTACTAATTTTTTTATTTTCATTTCCAAGTCATATTCCCAAAAAAATTACATCCACTTACCTATATGTTTTCCCAATTCCTTTTGACTTAACATAAGTTTGGTGGTAGGGTCAAGTAAGATAACATGTACCTTATTTCTAAGGATATAATGTTTGAATTTATTAACTACCTTAACTAATGCATATGCCTTATTATAAATAAATGAATAATTTACCTCATCATTCTTAAAATTAGTGCTCATAAAAGTTATTGGGTGATTACATCCATCAATCTTCTGAGTCAATACAACAACCATATTGTGGTCAAATGCATAGGAATAGAGGTAGAAGTACCTTGAGAAGTCAAGAATTATGAGGATTAAATAATGGATAATGGCCTTTTTGATATCATTTAATGCATTTTTATATTTTTCATTCCATGTAACCTTGGCATCCTTCTTTAGAAGGTTATTTAGTGGCTTGACAATATCTATAAATCCAGAAATAAACTTTCTTACAAAATTTAGCTTACCAAAGAATGTATTTAGCTCCTTTTTTACTATTTTGGGGATCTATTATAGATATGGCCTACAATATTTTGGGCTCTATAGAGATCCCAATAATTGTTTATAACATGACCCAATAGTTAGCCTTTAGTAACACAAAAAATAGTCTTCTTAGGGTTCAAGGAAATGCCATACCTTCTGCATCTTTCAAAAACTTGTTGTAAGTGCATGAAGTGATCTTCCATGTTTTTAGGAAAAAAATTAAATCATATATATAAATAATGATGAATTTAACTATCAAAACATGGAAGGCATGGTCCATATCTCTTTGAAAAGTAGTTCCTACATTGATTAGTCTAAAGGGATTTCTCTTGTAAGCAAAAATTACCCACTTTGTTGTGGAAATTGTCTTCATCATGTCCTCTCTATCAACCAACACTTGCTTTTAAATTGAAAATACATTAAGAAAATACATCATATCTAAACCTAAAATAAATTGAATCACTTAGTCTAGGGAAGGAAGTGGATAGTTGTCATTTTTAATGCTTTATTTATATTTTTGAATTCAATACAAAATCTAGTCTCACCATTCTTATTCATGACTAACAAAAAATTAGCCACCTAGGTGGAATGCCTAATGGGGAAGACTGTCCTATAATCTAATAATATTTTGACCTCATAAAAAATCATGGGTTCTAGGATAGGGTTTACAACCTTTTATTTATGCCTGAATGGTTTAAAACTTTCGTTAAGGAGCATAGTATGGGTAATGACTCTTCGATAGAAGATATTTAATTCATCATAGGACCACATTATGACATCCCTATATTATGTAAGGACCTCTTTGGATTTCTTGTTATCCATATTTGTAAAATATTTTCCAGTATTTACTAGTTGGGGTTGATCTTAGAGGCCAATATTAATAAAAATATAATCTTTCCCACTTACCTTAGGAACCTTGAGAACCTCAGCTAGTTTGTCTTCATCAAATAGTCTTTCTAAAGAAATCATCCCCTTGGAGATCTTATTATCATTCAGTTGAATGATTTTATCATCAAATTTATCTTCATTATATGCATTTTCATTGGTCTCATCAATAATATGAGCATTGAATGTTCCATAATTGGTCATAAAATCTAATATCTATTGATCGTCATTGAAAACTTGGAAATGGTTAATATTATTAGGTACTAAAGGACAAGGCATCAACTCAATTCTTAAATTAGGGGAATCTTAGTTAGGTATAAGGTTGTTTGCAGTAGATTCCAACTCATTAGTAGCTTGATTTTTTCCTCTTGGGATGGAAATAATGCCAAAGGAATCAAAGGTTTCCATCAAATCCTAAACCCTAAACTTATACATTTTCATGTATGAGAGCTTACATTGGTATTTGTTTCTTACCTGGTTGACCACTAGTTCTAAAATCCCATAAACAAGTAGTCATTTAACCTTGTTCTTTATAGCAAATTATACACCTAGGATAAGGGCTTCATACAAAGCAATATTGTTAGTACAGGGCAATTGGAGCCTATAATAAGCATTATACTTTATATTATTAGGTTTAGTCAAAAAAATACTAATAGGTAATTCAAAATTACACCTAGCACCATCAAAATGCAATTTTCATAGTCAAGAACAACATGAGCATTCTTGGGATCACATAGCTTGTTGGTCTCTAGGATGAAAACCCCTCTGTCTAAATCAATTATGTTGACCCTCTCATTCATAGGATTATACTCAATTATCATATGTTTTATCCTTAGTTCTCTCTCAACCCTTATTTGATTAGGAACTCCCTTCCAAGGTAGCGGAAGATGTGAGAAATATATGGACATGTAACCATTCAAAGTCTTGGACCATTCCCTAGTCAATAAGATTTCATAAACATTAGGTATATCAAAAACTTGAATATCAATGAATTGTTTCACCCTAGGCTCAAAATATAGCTGCATGTGAACATTTCGAATCTCGCTAATTACCCTAACTCTAGATTTGTCTAATTAGCTGACAACCCTATCAGACTTAATGGGTGTTAGGCTAAGTTATTTACATATACTTGTAGGCATAATGTTGGTAGAAGCATAATAATATAGAAAGAAATTGTGCAATTTCTTACCAAACATCCTAATGGTGGGCAAGAAGGGAGGAGACTCTACATCATCTTTATGTACACTCCCATTGGCATGATCAAAATTTGGTGGGTTGTTGGACTTATTTGACAAAGACTCCAGTAGAAGGTTTCTTTGTTCTATAATCTACATGAGTTCATACAAATTAATCTTATCCTTTATCTTCTTCATGTCTTCAACTATGTTATAATCAGTCTTAGAAGAACTAGGAATTTATATGTTAGGTTTAAAAGTGCTCCTTTTAGGTGGCTTAGGATTTTTTCTTGAAGAAGTGTTTAGAGGAGTTAAAAAATTATTCAAAGGTATTAAGGTAGTCAAGGGTTGCCTCTACTCTTCATTCCTAAAGGGACAGGTCTTCTTTAAGAACTGTTAAAAGGATTGGATTTCCTCAAGGATCTCATCAGGTTCATTCTCCTCTTGAAATGGTAAATCAAACATGTCCACCATGAAGGCTTGATTAGTTGACTTAGATCTAGAGGTATTTGCACCACACTATTTTTTAGGGACCACTTCAATTATATCCAAATCCTCTTGAAAATGCTCAAAGGCTTTGAAAAATTCTAAATAATTAATTTCCCCATGCCTGGCTATGTAATGTACCCTATAATAATTAGGTAATGCAATATCAATGAGGTTAATATCCATGGCATTATTTTTAGAAGAGGCTCATTATTCTTATTATTATGAAAACTATCATTTTAAATTCTATTATTTGGTCTGTTGTACCTTTGAAATGAGAAGTTCCTACTTCAACTTTCAATAGTATTCCCAACTTGTTTTTACAATTGAATAAAATTAGTGCTCAACTTTTGGACCATTTTAAAGATAGATTCATTCTCATTTTTAGGAGTGCTTTTCATAGTCATACTGACCTAGAGGAAAATAAGCTAACAAACTAGCATATGCCTTTACAATGGAATATTCTATTTCAAAATGTTACAAAATTCTACAAAATAGAATATTGTCTAATTTTTTGGTGGGGCCTCTACTTGTTATTGGAGGATGCTCATGACTTTAGCATGTTGCTCATCAATTATCTCTAGATCAATAACAAGATTTAAGGTATGCTCATCCTCTTGATCTACCAAGTCATCAAATTCTCTATCATTTCTGGACATGGATTCCTTAATTTTGCTATCTTCATTTATCCTTTGCCAAATCTTAGAACAATACATGCTAAAATCAATAAAGATTAGAAGAATTCATGGCCCTCCTTCTAGTATCAGCATAGATTATCCTATTGATGCTTCTAAATGAACCATAGGTATTGTTAGTGTTTAAATAACACTTCTTATTTTATAATTTAGAAAATTCAGAGCATGAGTTACAGGTTTTAACTATCTAATTTTTTGTGGTGAAATAATAGTAGAGTAAGATAAATTGTTCCATAATATTTATGTGATTTGGTGATTGGGAGCCACCTTGGTCCATTTTTTATGAATTTAAAAAAATATTTGTCAATACTTAGTGAATTATGATCCACATTTAAGCTATATATTAATCTAAGTGGATATTTATAATGGATTTAAAAATAAAGTGATCTAATGTAAAAAAATGGGAGCAAAGAGAAGGGTAAGGAAGAAAAAAAATGAGTGATTTCCAATTTTAGTCTAAAAAATTATGACAAAGCATCAATTGTAACATAGTAAACATTAAACCAATATATAATGCAACATAGTTTAATCTCAAATTTCACTATTTACCAAGCAAACATCAAAATATAACATAAAGAGTCACAAGTAATAACCATGTCTACTATAAATATTTAATACTATAATCAAATAACATTCACACATCTGAATACAAAGAAAAATAAAGTGAATCAAAACCTAAGATCTTCCAACTAATCTAACATATGCACAAATTAGAAACTTTATGATTAGAAACTATAACTCAAAATTCAAGGACAACATTCAAATTCAAGACATTAAATGGAAATAAAGAGACAAACTATATTAGCAATTGAAATATCAAATATGAAAAATATTTGTAAAACTCCTTGATTATATTAATTACTTAGAGTGTACAAAATTTGCTCTAAATATCACCTCTTTTACAAATGGTAATACATGCCTTTATATAAAGATCAGGTAGTATATTGGTCATTTACAAAATATAGGTGTACAAAGATAAGGAAAACTATCCTTACAAGTTCTAAAATACATGTGATTTTCATAGTCATACTAACCTAGAGGAAAATATGCTAACAAACTAGCATATGCCTTTACAATGGAATATTCTATTTCAAAATGTTACAAAATTCTACAAAAGAGAATATTGTCTAATTTCCTAGTGGGGAATCTACTTATTGTTATTGGAGGATGCTCATGGATTTAACATGTTTCTCATCAACTATCTCTAGATCTATAATACGATTTAGGATATGCTCCTCCTCTTGATCTACCAAGTCAGAAAATTCTCTATCATTTCTGGACATGGCTTCTTTAATGCTGCTATCTTCATTTATCCTTTGCGAAATCTTAGACCAAAACATGCTAAAATCAATAAGGATTAAAAGAATTCATGACCCTCTTTCTAGTATCAACAAAGATTATCCTATTGATGCTTCTAAATGAACCATATGTGTTTTTATTATTTAAATAATAGTTCTCATTTTATAATTTAAAAAATTTAGAGCATGAGTTGTAGGTTTTAATAATCTAGTTGTATGTGGTGAAATAACAATAGAGTAAGATAAATTGTTCCCTAATATTTATATGATTTGGTGATTAGGATCCACCTTGGTCCATTCTATATGAATTGTAAAAAATCTTTGTCAAGACTTAGTGAATTATGATCCACATTTAATCTATAGAATAATCTAAGTGATATTTATAATGGATTTAAAACTGAAGTGATCTGATGTAAAAAAATGGGGAGCAAAGAGAAGCGTAAGGCAGAAAAGAAATGAGTAATTGCCAATTTTGGTTTCAAACATTATGAAAAAGCATCAATTGTAACTAAGTAAACATTAAACCAATATATAATGCAACATAGTTTAAGCTCAAATTTCACTATATACCAAGCAAACATCAAAAGATAACATAAAGAGTCACAAGTAATAACCATGTCTACTATAAGAATTTACTACTATAATCAAATAACATTCACACATCTGAATACAAAGAAAAATAAAGTGAATCAAAACCTAAAATTTTCCAACTAATCTAGCATATGCACAAATTAGAAACCTTATGATTAGTGACTGTAACTCAGAATTCAAAGACACCATTCAAATTCAAGACATTAACTAGCAATTGAGAGACAAACTATATTAGCAATTGAAATATCAAATATGGACAATCTTTGTAAAACTCCTTGATTATATTAATTACTTAAAGTGTATAAAATTTGCTCAAAATATCTCCTCTTTTACAAATGGTAATACATTCCTTTATATAAAGATCAGGTAGTGTATTTGTCATTTTAAAAATACATGTGTATAAAGATAAGGAAAACTATCCTTACAAGTTCTAAAATACATATGATTTTCATAGTCATACTGACCTAGAGGAAAATATGATAACAAACTAGCATAATCCTTTACAATGTAATATTCTATTTCAAAATGTTACAAAATTCTACAAAATAGAATATTGTCTAATTTTCTAGTGGGGCCTATACTTGTTATTGTTGGAGGTTGCTCATGGCTTTAGCATGTTGCTCATCAACTAGCTCTAGATCCATAACAAGATTTAGGATATGCTCCTCCTCTTGATCTACCACATCATCAAATTCTCTATCATTTCTAGATATGGATTTTTTAATGCTACTATCTTCATTTATCCTTTCTCTAGCATTGAATATCATGTTTAGTATATTACTATTATTAGCCCCATATTTGCCTTGGCTCTTTCCTTTGATTTCTTGAGTTATCAAAGTAGCCTTATGTTTGAATTTCTCATCACTTATGATTCAAATGGAAGTGGGTTGATAAATATTTACATTCATGGTCCCAAGTAGCTATTTAATCCTTGTAATTAGATATTTATCATATTATAAGAGTCTTTCAACATAATTATGCTACACACTCAAACTTTGAATCTTATCAATCATAATTCTTAGAATTATGATCAAGCATCCCAAATTAATGATTTTGAAGCCTAGGATCTATTTCCTTGCTTGAATGTTGAGAATATTGGTTATCTTGACTTTTGAGGTTTAACATTGGGTGAATAAACTCTTTGCTAATGCACTCTACCACTCTAATGCATTCTGCCTCAACTTCATTGTTTTGAGTGTTTCAAACATGTCATAAAGTTACTCATCAAGCATCTTGATTATTTCCTTAGGTACTGATAGAATTAACTATGTTTTTAGGTTTTCTTTTTCCTTTTCTAAATTATAGATCCTCTATTTCATGCCCTATATCATAGCCTAAGCCTATGCTGATTGGGACTCAATTAATATTTTCACATCCTCTTCTTGAATGGAAGCTTTACCAAGATCCTAACCCTAAACTAAGATTAATCCCACAAAGGGTTCCACCTTTTTAAATATTAATTCATCTATTCTAACCATGGTTGTCCTAGTTAAAACCCTTTCTAATCTAGTTATTTTAGGCTTGAATTAGATGGTAGTGACTAGCTTCTTGAATTTGGGAGGTTTTGGAACCTCCAAACCTAAGCTACTAGAGCATTAATCTTATTGCATTTTAGTCCTTGAGTGACCACAATTCTCCTTTATTCTTGTTCCTTCACCATATTCCTTATCCATGGCTTCATTTCATCTTGTATTTGAACATCAACAACTCTTATCATGGCCCATGAATGGGAAAGGAGATATTTTGTAATTTCCCATAAATGAACAAGTCTAGAATGATTGGTCCATAAATGGGAAATTCATCATTGAATAATTTTATCTCACTTTTGGGGTGAGATATGGTGAGTCTTGGTCTCTTCCTAGGTTCTATAGGAACTAATGCTAGCTATTATTTCCTCTTTTCCTAGGATGAAATAGGGACCATACCTAGAATAAGTTATTTTTTTATCTTCCCTAGGATCTCCTTTTTAGACTTGGGATTATTCAAGCTTCTCCTCCTCCCTATATATATCATATGCCTCTCCAAGTTATTTAAGATCATCCTCAAGTGTCTCTTCTCATTCCAAGGTAATCATATCAATATATTGGATTGGGGAAGTTGGCCTTTAGGGCAGTGTTGTAAATGGTGGCCCCTCTCCAGGCCTCTCTTCTGATTTCACCTCTACTACTTTCTCCTTTCCATGGTCTTATTCATCTTGACCCTACATAATTTTCTCTTGCGGTTATGGCTATGGTTATTCTTCTTGCGGTTGCTCATGGGTTATTCTAGATGGCCCAGGTAGTAAGTGATAATGCAAAAGATGTTTTCTCCATGCTTCTCTTAAGGGATAGTCATCTTTGGTCAACCTTTATTCAATTTTGATGTTTTGTCCTTAGATCTTAGCCAACACCTCTTCATAATTCTTGGTCTTAATATAGATGGTGTCATGAATACTGAGTCAATGTACATACTTAGGATTGGGGAACTTCTTGTATTTCAAATGCTCACCTATTATGGTTTTGGATCCCACATTGTGAGTTCATATAGCTAAAATCCAAATGAATCCCTATGTGTGGACATGATTTCCACCTATTTATAATCCTTTAATATGGTTTTCCTAATAGTCCAGGGGAAGTGGTGGAGTAAACTTTTCTTCTTCTCCTTGCAAGTCTCGTTAATGCCATAGATAAGCTAGGAGGCAATTTCTTATTCTATAATATTACTTGGAATATATATTGGTACTCTATAGGGTTAGGACATGATCCACTCAATCATTATAATTGTACAATCAAGGTAATACCATATGTACCTCATTATTTTAACATACTTCTTGATTATTGGATGGGCCCTAGGCATGGGAACCCCTATCATGGCCTCCACTATGGATGGATAAATGTAGTCACAAATAAACTACATATGGTTCCTATTTTTGAAGATATATAATTTGGAATAGTGGTGTGAAATGGTAGTTTTACCATTTGGAGACCAATTCCTAATACTTGGGAAGTTGATTGAGGCTAATAAGGCATCCAATAGGTATGGAATCATGTAAAATTTACTTAGATGTCTTTATTTTAATGGTAGTGAGTTGTTTGGATAGGAAAACACTGATTAAATCTCCAATTAGAGGGGTGGGATTTTTTTCCACCATGAAATGTACAAAAGGAACCGATATTTTTTTCACATAATTGATTGAGGGGGATTCAAAGGCTCAGTTCAATAAGGTCATTATAAGTCTAATTATTTATTTAAATTTTATTATTGCAATTTTCCCCTCAAAATCCCTTAAGATGTGGGGTCCTTAGTTTAGCCAGAGCCTAAGGATAGAGTCTAAGTCATGGTTTTAGGTCCACCCTTTAATTTTTGATATGTCTACATGGGGGAGAAGGAGATTATAATGCTTTTAAAAAGACACATGAGAGATATAGACTATTTTCTTGGAATTCATTATCTACTTTATAATCAACAAATATGGGGTAAAGGACATATATACAATGTAATGCCTCAATTTTTATTTTGACATGGTGAAATCCATCCATCTAGACTACAACCAAGTCATAGTGCATCCTGCTTGTGGTGGCGATTCTCTATTCCTCCTTGGAAATGGTTGGTAACTCCTCTACCATGAAGAAGAGCTCAAACTAATTATTAATGCTTGAGACATTTAGGGATACTAAGTCTAATTTAGTATCTTTGAAGATCTAACCTTTATTGTTTGTTGATAAGTAGAGATTGATATCTTCCTTTAATTTCTATCTGTGAGCTACCATGGTCCCTATTTTTGCTAATTATTCACACTAGATTGCAGATGATCTTTGTGAAATCTATCTTACACATAGTAACACAATAAAGTTCTCCTTGGGTCAAATTGTAATGAATTGAGTCCATTTGGGTCACTTTTATGTAGGGTTTAAGGTTTTGGAGCTTTAATGGTAGAATATATCTAGGCTTTGGATTATATGTGCCTTGGATTTGATTAAGACCTTTGCCTTTATACTTTTGCATTTTTGATCCCACAATATCTTTTATTTTTTCCTTTTCTTCTTGTGTGGTGGCTATGTGGCATCGGTCTAGAAATTTCACAACATTTTTCATAAATGCCATTTGAGCACTAGCCATTGGTATTTAAAATACCTTCTTTTATTTTTCACTATAGGATCAAAATCCTAGATTAGAGTGAACCCTTGATCATAATCTGGGCCCTTACCTATGATTGGCTCTTTCTATTCCAAATCCTATTATTGTAACATTTGGCATCTTTACATGCCTCCTCATTCTCTAAATCATATGTTAGTGATTTATGGAATGAACATACATGCATTAATATCATGGGCCTTTTAAAAGTCATGTTCAACCTTGCATCGTTAGATCATCCTCTAGAAATAAAGTGTAAACTGTTATATCACCCTCTCATCTGTGCCTCAAATGAAATTTCACAACACATAGAAATTGTAGGCTCTCAGGTCTTTTTTGAAAAGTCTTTGGGGGCCTCACATCCTTAGATCAAAACCTAGTGACAAATCATGAACCTTTGATCTATAGAGATGCTCTAACATTAAGTTATCTCGTTATTAAAATGGAACTTAGGCTTAAATTTCATAGGCTAAGGTTTATTGCATTTTTACTAACCATAGAATAAACCTTAAGCTAAAAAATTTACACCTAAGTTTTTTGAATTTATGCAAAGGAGACCAGGACTAAATGTTTCAAACCAATCTTTATGTTGTGTTTAATAAACATAATGTATACATTGGTCTAAATTATTTGTGTTGAGCCTTATAAAAAATACTTGAAGGGACTCAAAATGGTATATTGATCTAAAATGTTTAGGATTTTATTGCATTGATAAAACACATTATTACCATTAGCTAAAAGTAACTTGGCCTAAGTCCTACGTAACAAAGAACCTTTTTTCACAATAAGATGTAGTATAAGTCTATAGTTTAAGTTTCATGATATTTAAACAAAATTGCATGGGGGACTCAAAGTATAGATTTAGACTAAGTTTATTTTGCATGTATTTAGACCATATGACCATTTTCACATTTTTCATATTTGAAGATTTCTAGTGTTTGAGAATTTTTTGAGCACTTCCCTTAGATTGTAAAGCAATTTTTGAGACATTGTGCAAGATTTTGGATTGAATTTTGACCCTAAAGATAATAATTCATTAGCTTAAATTTAATGGTCTCATTAGTGCCAAATAAATCCTTAAATATGTCAAATAATGGTTGTATGAATATTAATTTTAAGTTAGTGAAGCTTTTAAATTGATGGGATTAAAGTTGAAAATCATGTAGATGTCAAATAAATCCTCATGGATGTCAAATGATGGTTGAAAAAATGCCAATTTTAAGCTCATAAAGTTCTTGTGGGATAATACAGGAAAGCCACTTGACACCTCCATAAGGCTTGTTATGGTCTTGGACTTAATTTGCTCCATCACAATAAAAATCAGTGATGAAGCATCAACTATAGGATCATGATCTGGGAACTTGCTTGTTATTGGTTGCTTTGTCAAGTAGGAGCCATTTGTATTTGATCATATAATGCAAGGGTGTCACGTGTTGATCATTTAGGCCTTTTGTATCCCCTTGAATTTTTAACTATGCCTCACTCCATCTGATTGAGTCTTCTTGAACAAGAAATAACTATTAATCATGATCTAATGGCTTGAATATGATTGGTCTAGGAGGTTATTTTTAGTATCCTATCAATTTACCTTGCATTATCTAATCAAAGGGCCATACTGAATCACAAAGAGTTAGATCATTCAAGATGCATGTTGTCTAAATCAAAGTTTAGGATCTTCTTGCTTTGTTGGATCAAAGGCCACAATAAAGTAAAGGTCATTGGATCCTATGAGATGCAAAGAATTTAATGTTAGGATCTGCTGATAAATACTTAGGCTAAGGTCTTGATTGTATTGATAAATACGTTGAGACCTTAGAATAAAAATCTTATGCTAAGATATAAACAAGGGGCTGAGCTAACATAAATGTAGACTCAAGAAATTAGAACTTAGGCTAATATGTTAAGACTAAGGTCCCAATTATATTAATAAATACATTGGAGCCTTAGGTTTAAAATCCTAGGCTAGGTTAGGAAATATTAAAAGGACCCTGCATAACGAATAACTAGTTAGGCATATAAGGAATTTTAAAGGGCAAAATAATAAAAGGGGACCAAGCATTTTAAGTTAAGTTTTATTTGTGTTGAAAACACAACTATTCTTAAAACATTAACTTTATCCTTAGGTCCAAATAATGTATTTTTAAAAGGTTCCTACCAATTTGGTCCCCATCAATATTCAAATTTTAAAATGAGAATTTTGGCTAGGGTTTTGAAACCTAAATTTCCTAGGGACAAACAACATGGGTCATACAAATAAAAGCAATAAAGGCCAATTATTAGTGATGTTAGTCTAAAATAATCAAAACAAAACCAAGTAAGCTTACTTTTAACAAAGTGGATGATCTTCAAATTTTATAAATGATCCTAACATGCTATATTTCATGTTCAAACTTTAGTGTTTCTCAAGGGCCCCAATTTTTCAAAAATGGGGGTATGTTGAACCCAACAAAACCTTAAGATATAGACCATTCCAACATGAATATCATAAGTTTTAACAACATTCCATAGAAAGTCATGGGTCAAATAACACTCAATATTACTTTGGGGCTTAAGACATTGCCAACTACTTGCCAAGTCATGCCAAATAACCTCAATTATAATTTATTACTTAGTCAACCTTAGATTATGATATGCATGTAATACCTTCTACACTCCATGATTATCTAAAATTTAGTCATAAAGTCTACATTTACACATGTCTAATAGACAATGAACCTTTTGATTACTTCTTGGTTATTAAATCTCCACAAAATTACATTTCACACTTTAATCTTCATAATATACCTATGCAACCCACTACTCATAATGTACCCTCAGATCATGAAACACATCCCAAAATTACAAGTTATATAATAGAACCAATACCAAATCGCTAATTTACCTCCTCTTTTACACTTAAATGTCTTAATAAGATGAGATATAATGGTAAAGGTCTTCAAAATTATGAATAAGGAATCATCAATATTGTTGAGGCATCCACACAACATGGAAATAAAGGTATAGGATATGAACTTACCCTTCTTCATGACAAACCTTCTTTCATTACTTCAAATCAAATAAAGTTTTGTCCACCCATTACACCTATAAAACAAATAATTACTAATAGTTATGCATTATCATTGATCTATCTTGATCTTATCAATGGTACAATTTCACTAGATATGTTTGTATTAGATGAAATTTGTAATGATGAATCCCTCTTATATTTTCATGGAGCATATGAGGACATCCCATCTTGATATCATAAAAATAGATTTCATCATCACACAAATTCCCGTGCTTACTTCAAATAAAATTTAGATTCTCCCTAAGACATACTAGTTGATTCAAATGATACTACTCCTACAACCCCATACACACTAGATCATTCCACATTGCTTAATGAGGAAATAGTTGATTTCAATTTTAGAACTAATCATGATCCTTACATTATCTTGTTAGCTACTAAAATATGAAAGGAAGAGGATATAAATAATCATCAAACTTTAATAGATTTTATAAAACTCTTTACTTGGTTGTACTTAAATATACTAGGAATTGATACATCTATAGTATTCCATCTAATTCACTTAAACCTAAATGCTAAACCGGTTAATCAAAAAAATTACAAAATGCAGCCTAAGGTGGATTTCTTAGTCATATATGAGATCCAATGACTATTATATTTTAGCTTCATTTGACTAGTAGCATACCCTGAATGGATTTCCAATATAGTCCCCATGGTAAAACCCAATAGACACATTTGGTGTTGTTCTAATTCTTTATATTTAAATAAAGCATTCCCAAAAGATGATTTTACCTTGCCTAATATTGACATGATCATATATTCCATAGCTAGGTATGGAATTATATCATTTATGGATGGATTTGAAGGATATAACTAAATCAAAATAGCCAAAGAAGATCAAGAGAAAACATCTTTTATAACACCTTGGAGTATATTTTATTACATTGTCATGCCTTTTAGTTTAAAAATTATTGGAGGCACATATCAATGTAAAATGACACATATCATTCATGACTTGATTCACCATATTATTTAGGATTATGTTGAAGATATATTAGCTAAATCCAAATAATGACAACATCACGCTATTGATTTATTAAAGATATTTCAATGACTTAGGAAATATAATGTTTGGTTAAACCCAAAGAAATGTGTGTTTAGAGTTACATTAGGTAAAATATTAGGTTTAGTTATTTCTTAGTGTGGCATAGAGGTTGACCTTAAGAAATTAAAATCAATTATCAACATGCCACTTCTCACCAACTTATAATAATTTTGATCCTTACAAGGCAAAATGCAAGCAATCTACAATTTTGTAGCTCAACTTGTTGATAAAACTTAGTCATTCATGTGATAATTAAAGAAAGATACAAAGTTTGTCTAGGACCAAGCTTGGCAAGAAAGCTTCTACACAATCAAGCAATATCTTCTTAATCCACCCATTCTAGTACCACCTATACCTAACAAGCCTTTCCTACTATATATCTCAGCAATAGATCATGTATTAGGAGAACTCATAGTACAACATGATGATTAACATACCGAGCGAGAAGTTTATTACATTTTTCTCACATTATTTGATTATGAAAAAACTTATTCTATGATAAAAACTATGTCTAGCATTAGTTTTTGCCACATGAAAACTTTGACATTACATGGTCAATAATGGCAATTAGGTTATCACAAAAGTATATCCCTTGAAGTTTCTAATGGAAAAACCACATCTCTTTGATTGCATCACAAAATGGGTCATGTTATTAATATAGTTTGACTTAAGGATAGTTTTCTAAAAATCAATAAAGGGCTAAATCATTATAGACCATTTGGCAACTGCACCACTCTTAGACACCAATCTTATTAGTGACACATTTAGATATGATTTTAATACCTATTCTACTCATTCTAACACTTGGAACATAAGTTTTGATGGTTCTCAATATGCATCTAACACAGGGGTAGGCATTGTATTTGTCAACCCTTCTGGTCACATAGTTCCTATTGCACATTAATTAAGCTACTCCTACACCAACAACATCATAGAATATGAAACACTTATCTTAGGTATATTTTCCATCCAATCCCTCCAAATTAGATATTAAAGTCTTTGATGATTCCTAATTTGTGGTCAATAAATTCAATGATGTCTATCAAATAAAAGAAGAACATCTTATCACATACTAGAACATGGTACAATGCTTATCATCATAGTTTAACTACTTTTCTATAGAAAGTATACCAAGAAAAAATAAATAACATGTAGATATAATGGAAAGTGTCGCATCTTTGATTCCTATCAACATAAATCATGATCAAGCTATTTTCACAATTAAAATATTACAATCACCATCAATATCCTATGCATATTTTATTTCACTATCCATCTTAGCCAATACACATAGTTCCATAACTCTACAATGGTTCTCTGATATCTATAACCTTCTAAACAAATATTTTACACTAGACACTTTTTCAAGAAATGAAAAATTCAAGTTACACAAACAAAGCACTTCATTATGTAATCATTGGTGAAGACCTTTTTAAATGATCCTTTGATGGATAATTGCTTTGATATTTAAATTCAGTAGAAGCCAAAATTGATCTTACTTAAAAACATGATAGTGAGTGTGGTGGTCACTTCAATGGAAAGGCCATGTCACACAAATTGATTTGATAACGGTACTACTAGCCCACCATAGAAGATGAATGTTCACAATACGTAAAAATATTTGATAAATGTCAATGACATAGTAACCTATAGCATACACCATCATGAAAATTTTAACCTATTATCTCTCAATGGCCATTTATGTTATGGGGATTTGATCTTATTAGAAAGACTAACCCTGAATCTATTGATAGACATAAATTCATCATCATAGCCATACAAAATTTTACCAAGTGGGTGGAAGCCATTCTCCTTCAATCTACCATAGGGGAGGACATTTGTAGCTTCCTCATAACTCACATTATTTCACATTTTTAGGAAAATAGTGACCAAATTCAGAGATGATTGGCACAATCAACTAGTTTTTGCATTATGGGTTTACTACACAAGTATTCATATTCCCATAAGAGTGATTCCTTATTCACTCATTTATGGTACAAATTAAATTTTACCATTAGAATTAGAAATCCTATCTCTCCATGTATCCCTTAAAGGTATCCTCACTAATGGCCACTATCATGAAAAGCCTCTACACTAGCTTGGGAATTTAGACCATACACACATTCAAAATGTTGAAAACCCCTGAATCTACCAGTAATATATACAATGATCCTAATTTAGATAAATTCACACCAAATAATTTGAAGTTAATGATCTCATTCTAAAAGAAAATATTTTCAATGTCAATTCCAAAGAAGAAACTAAAGGAAAATTCAAACCGAATTGGCTAGGTTCATACCTCATTACCAAAAATATTATCCCTAATGTGTATCACCTAGCCTCACTTGAAGGAAAGAAACACAAAAATCCAATGTATATTATGCATTTACATAGATTCTATGTATAGTATTTCTTTTCGCTCGTATATAATTTCTCAATTTTTTTATACATAGTGTATATTTTCTTTCTTGTGCATAACTTATTTTCAAATTACTTATACATAGTATCCTTGGGATTTATTATACATATCTTAACCCAAAATACAAAAAATAATATAACATGTTAAAATATAAAATTCTAAAATACAAAAACATTCAAATATTCCAAAAATCTAAAAACATTCAAATATATCAAAAACACCATAAACATTTTAATAACTCAAAAACTCCACAATAATTTCAATTATATGAATTATCCATGATTTACATTTATATTTCCATGTTATACTTACATTTTTTTGTTCTATGCTATTTTATGTCAATTTATCTACATTACCATGCTTCCCTTGACCATCTTTGAGTGTGTGCAGTGACACCCAAATCCTTGATTGTTTCACTCTACCTATTGAGGGGGCATACTATATATACATTTGAGACATACATTGACATATCTACCAATTGGGGGCATCTTATAAATGACTAAATCATCTAGGTTATGGCATTCCTACACCACACATTCTATTTATCATGTTGAAGTAAATTACTTACTATCTTACATAGATTAATCTATTGGCACTCACTATTATATAACACTTATGTATTTCTTAGCATCTACCTAGTCTTGTACTACATGTTTTGCATAATTTAACTTCTTGATTTGATTAGTTAGATATGATTGTATTTTCAGAATTTACATGCCTTCCTTTCTTGATTTACATAGCTACAAGTGATTGCATTTCTTAGTTATTATTTTATCTCTTATGTGTGCCTTAGGACATTTTCCAATGCCATTTGCTTCTATTCATGTCTATGCCTTAGGAAATTTACTAATGTCCTTTTCTTGTACACTTGTATGTGTTTATGGCCCTCATGCTAACCTTTCTTGTTTTCAATTTTATGTGTATGTGGCATTTGAACATGCCTTATATGCTTGCTTTGCCAGTCTGAGTGACATGTGCCCATGTCCCTTGTTTTCTTGGCCCCTTGGCCACTCTTGTATGGATTTTGCTTCTTACCTTGTGTGCTTGTTGTTTATTTTCTTCTCGCTATTTACAATGCCATGATCCACATCATGTATTATCTTTCTTTCTTGGATGCAATGATGGACATCATGCTCTATCCCTCCTTGAAAACTAAAAACTAACCAGACTTTTTAGTTTTAGTTCAATACATTTCACATGATATTACATTGTTACATTTATCAATGCATACCCATATTGATATAAAAATCTTCAAAATAAACTATGCCATATCTTGAGACTTATTTTTTATTATCATTGTTATATCTTGTATTTTACATCATAACACACTTGCAAGGCTCTTTATTCTAAGGGTAATCATTGCAGGGTCTTCATTCCTACCCTCAAAAGAGGGGGTAATGATTAGGGGTTTTGTCACAGAGATCAGAGCCTTCTATCAATCAAAAAATTAGTTTTCAAAACACTCAAAATAAAAAAAATAGAACCCAAAATAGGTAGTAGACTAGAAAAATAGTGGCAAACATAGAACAATCATCAGAAATAGAAAAGGACAAGAGCACCAATCACCAAGGTGTCTTATTTTAGGCGTTCCTATCCAAACAACAAAAAACATAATTTTTCTAGAAATAGACATAAAGGTAAGTTTAGTTAAATTTTTTTCAGATACATATCAGTTTAGATTTAGTACATTTAGTATAGTTTTTTGTAGAGAATCCACATATAGGGGGCATCATGTGTGGCATGATGGATCTCAATTTAAGTTTTAGATTGCGTAGTTGGTATAACTTATAGATTACAATCCATGTTACATACATCGGTGATTAGGGGCAATGTGCATGTCACATTTGACTTATTTTCTTTCTATGTTCATTTACATTACCCAGGTAGTCTCAATATTTGCATGCCAGTGGTTGGCATCATTCTTGAGTAGCTTCTGTATAAGTCTAGTTCCTAGTTTTAGAGTGGCTTTCATAAAAGCCTTATCTCCACATCTTGAAATGGACAAGATTGGCCTAGTTTCTAGTACACATTTACATATCTATGCAACATTATTAGATTTAAAAGCATTGATGGGCTTCAAAAGCTATCTCATATGACACATAGTCAAAATGGTATCAGTTCATAACTTCACTTAGAGGGAAATAATGGACCCAAAGGTCTATCTAGCCTTTATATTCTTGATCCACCTATTCAAATGGGTTGGACACAATCTAAACATCAATTAACACACACATGATCACATAGCTTCACTTAGTGGGTGATGATAGTGCCAAAGGTCTAGCTTTTGCATTCTTGAGCCTCTCTTGAGGAATTAAGCACTTAGATCCATTGATGATATTACTCTTGGTATAACACATACTCATAATATACCCAAAACATACCTAATACATATCGAGAATCATTCAGTATCATGCATCTCTATTGGTTTCACCTTTTCAAGTAAGTTTAGGTATGTTTTTTGTTTTTACTTTATCCTAGTATTTCACTTTGATATATCACTAGAATAAAGGGGGGGGGAATGTAGTCATATATAATGCTTAAATTGGTATTTTGAGTGTGTTTTGTGACATCTTAGCCATAGCTCTTATTTTCATGCTCTTATGACCCTCCTAGGTACCTTCTCGCTTATTCCTAGTCATATGTTACCTTCTAGATGATCATTTAAAGTCAACCAAGCTCTATTTCCCAATCCAGTTCTACCACCCCAAGTCCTAAGCCTATAGGACAAGAGTGCCATATTTGGACTATAATGCTACACCTTAGGGTGTCCTATTATTTGTGCTCCCATCTAATTGCATTTTGATCCCAAATGACCATTTTTATCTAATTCCTATGTTTCATCATGTAATCTTATCATGAATACATCCAACCCATGAGAAATATTCCTTATAAAATCCCATCCAAAGGTCATTTACAAGGGGAGGTGATAAATCTTATAAATAAAGCAAGAATACAATTAAAATACTAAGGCAAATTTCCCTATTCTCTACATATAATCACCCAACACAGCTGTAAACACATTCAAACTCTCATATCAGTCCCTAACAAGCTCAAGCACTATTAATTTTGCATTTTTTACATCTTCATAACACTATTGCACAAAGCACATTTAGGTTGGAGAACTACATATGGCTTGATCCTTGATCATAGTATTTGTATGTAGGTAGCTTATCCACACAAGGTGTGTGGATCACACATTCAGTGCATCATATAGACACTAACCCACTACCCCTCTTTCTCAAGTTTTACTCAAGAATAATGAAGGTCTAGGTTTTGAAGATTAATTATCTTTGTAAAGAGCTCCATCAGCATTCAACACTTAAGATTTAATAAGTAGACTCATATAGGGATAGTGAACAAAACCTTGAAAACTCAAATCTTTATGACTAGTTTGAATAATAATGGTAGGAGTGGATTATAATGTCGAACCCTAAAGTGTCCTATTTTTGATTCTCCTATAATTTTATCAAATAAAATCTAGATTTTAATTTGTGACACTATCCCAATCCTGCATAGCCAATCTTAGCCTCTATCTTGATTGTCTTAGTCTAGTTTAAATCTAAGTTATATTTATCCTAATTTATTACTATTTTTAGAATGGTAAAAAAGACAAATAAAATATACAAATCAAAACTATAATTATTTAAATATTTTTTACTAGTTTATTTAATCTAGATCTTTAGATTAAATTAGGAATAAACTCCAATATTCCCAAAAAAGTTAAATTAGGGCCCAAAATTTCATAATGCATTTCATTTCTATTAAATAAAATGAAATTTCATATTATTTACATACTCATAAGAGTTTTTTGTTTTATGTTTTTTTAAATTATTTGTTTAATAAAGACAAGTGATGTATGTATGCTCTCCCCCCATACCCTTTATGGAACTCAAGTGACAAAAAATGCCCAAAATTTGCTTTTGTCTCTTTAGTCCAAAAGTGTGAAAATAAAGTTGCTAGGGTCCTCCCCAAATCCTTATGGTTTAGGTGACCCTAAAATGGCCATAAAGTCTTTTCACTTGTCCTTATTTTCTTGCATTTTATCTTGTGAGTGGGAGTTCATCACCTCCTCATAGGTTCTCTAGAAAAGTGTTGACTTGATAATTCATTCCCTAGTGTCATTTAAGCCCCACTCCATAGTGGGGTATATAAATTGAATGTGACATACTTGAATGCTTGTTTTGAGTACTTAAAACAATATTTATTAGTGTTAGTTAGCCTCATAATGTAGGGGAAACTCATGCATCACACTATACTTAGCAAGTGATGGATGTAGTGGTTATAAAAATGACACAACATTTTCATAACAAGTCAATTGACTTAGATGCAAATAATGTGATTGCATCTCTAGTGTTATCCATACTTTGGACCATATAGAAATGAGTGAAAATAGAGAGTTTGGAAAAACCCCACTTGTTGCAGACATAATGTTGATGTAGGTTGAGTAACTTGAAGTTCCATGTCATAGTATAAAATCTTTAGAGACAAAATACCGTAAAGACCCTACTTTTCATGAAATTTTAATTTTTAGATTAACAACCTAAAATCCTATCAAGGGTGAGTATATTAACAAAATTTAACAGTACTATGCAACCTTGTCAATTCTAGGATTTAGGATGTTACACTTAGGTGTTTGTGTCATTTTATCCTTTCTTACATGATCTTAAGTCAAACTATCAATTTTAGTTATTTTACTACATCAAAATGAGTTTTTTTATACATCACCCCTTTATTTGAGGATTCTTTATGGTAGATAATTGACATGATACCTTTACCTTAGCCTTTTGACAAACTTTTTTGTGTGTGTCACTTGTTTTAAAAGGCTATCATTATGCTACCCAATTTATTTCAAGTATTGTGACTTTGAGTCTTGAAACCAAGATTTTTCATACCTTTAAAACATGATAACACCATTACAATACTCAAATAATTTAAAATACTTATTTCTTTGAGTCCAAATTCCAATTTTGAAACCAAAGCTTCACGTGCCTTTTGGATCTATAACTAGTGTCGTTATGTCGTACATTATTGTCTAGCTTGTTGTCTATTTTGAAAAGCCTAATTTTATAAGTTGAGTTTTTAATTATCTTTTAAAAGTTTAAATTCAAATATTTATTGACTTATGCCTATGATGCATTTAATTTTGGCATAGACATCAATCTTTCACTTTTGGGTTGTGTAACTTAGGTTAATTCTTTATCCAATTTAAAAACTACTTTTGTTCCTAGATTTAGCAAAGTATTCTATATTCCATATGCCTATTATTTAATGTATTTTGATAAATGATGAAGTTGTTGTATAAATATGAATGTCTAGTTTATGCCAAAGTTTTTTAAATTTTCTAGATTAAATCTCTTACTTTTTTTGTTTAAAGTATAGATTTTGTACCTTCTCCAAAAGATATAGCAATGCCTATTTGACCCTAGATTTTGTGCCCTTATTTGTAACATACATATCAGCTTTTGTTTGATTTATACCTAGCTTATATTTATTTGAAATGATTTTTACCTAAAGTTTGGCATTATAGTTTTTATTCATCCATTTTACCATTTGTTTTAGAAATTTGATGTTAGACTATTTTAGACCAAGTTTTTAACATAGACCTTCTTGGAGATATAGCTCCACTTTCCAACCAAGTTAGACAAGTTTAAACAATTTCTCCTTTGGACATTTTTTTAAGTATTTGTATAAATATATTCATTTTTTTAAAAAACATTCATGAATTATTTATTTATGTCTCACTATATACATAGCAGAGCCATGTACAATATCATATATTATAATGTGGTTGCACAAGTTGACTTTGTTTAACACCCTTATGGTGATGATGTAGTTTATGAGATGGATACTTATCCTCCTTATAATATGCAATCTGGGGAACAAATCTAAGATACCTTAGCCCATTATCTAGTTAACATGTCTCCATACTGAAAGCAGGACCAAGAACAAATAGTGTAGTATGTTTCTAGTGTACCATCAGTTGTAGACCAAGTTCAACAACAACCATACTAAATTAATATGCCACCAACATATGATGCTTATATTTTTGATCATCACTTGATTTCA
Source organism: Torreya grandis (assembly GCA_037957365.1). NCBI lineage: Eukaryota > Viridiplantae > Streptophyta > Pinopsida > Cupressales > Taxaceae > Torreya > Torreya grandis. The sequence continues at coordinate 1,327,366 of JARHVA010004329.1, read as the reverse complement.
AATAAGTATGAAGTTTTAAATAGATCAATAGAGTTATGGTCCAATTTTCTAGCAGACTTCCCCCATGAAAATTTTCCTTTTTTAGTTAGAGTGATTTTAACTATGCTTTATAACTAAACCATTGAACATGCATATTACAAGAATCCTCAATCACTCATTCAAATGTCATACCAAGAACCAAATATTATTTTAATAGGAAAGGGCCTCATGGGGGACCAATTTTCATAAATATAACAAGCATACCAAAACTATTTAAACTCAATGCATAATTTTAATAACATGGCCATGTCAAACACTCTACTCATAGATTTGGATATTTCAATAGGAATATTAATAAATTATAGATGACAAGATAATTTAAGTATATAACCACTCATGAAAATCACTTTAGTTTGATACACGTTTAATTTCCCACCTATTAAATAAGTTTATACTACTTTTAGATAGATGAATGTGTCAAACATAGTGGATAAAATGCAAGTGTCATCTAATATATGATAAAGTGGTTTAAATTAATCAATAACTAGTCCATAAAAAGTGCCTTTAGTAAACATCATGAGTGGTTCACAATAAAATGGGTAGGAAATTCTACATCCCAACCACAATAAGCTACCTCTAATCCTTAATAAACTACTTCATCAAGCTTACAATTGTAAGGATTAAGTATTCAAACATAAACTAGTATGTTGCGTCAATAAAATGTGATTAATATTACTCTACCATAATATGTGATGACTAACATTCCAAAACAATAGGCACAATCTAGTATACTAATGCAACAAAGGTTGAACATTACACTACCTTAGCAAGGTGGAACCAATGTTCCACCTCATTAGGTAGTGACAAGTATACATCTTGAGTTGTAGACCAACATCCCTTTGCAACCACAAATATTTTCTAATCAGCAATGTGCATCTATTGGTAAATAAAAAGTGTCAGACACTCTACAAGCATCTAATTCACAAGTGTTCATGTAACTAAAAGGCACCACTATCTAGAAAATGTTGATTAGGTAGTAATTGCCTTTCATTCTAAATATGACACAAATGCAATGGTAGGGACTTGTCTCACAATAAGTTCCCCGTATTCAACTAGGTTTAACTAGTTGGTATCAAGTTCCTAATCAACTGTATAAGGCATAATACTTCACTGAATTCCATTATCCTTCCATCTTAGCCATGATTCCCTCAAAACCAAGCCTACATCCTATATCTAAACTAGAATACTGCACAAAAGCATGTAAAATTCTAACCATTACATCATAATCTATGAGTACATATTCCTGGTTAGTTCCCTAAATAGGCCAACATCCCATAGAAAACCATGCCTCCATTATACCTTGCTCAAAATAATCCACCTTTGATCACTTATCCCCTACCTTAGGCCAATATTACATCTATTTTCTTGGCACAAGAACTGTAGTAAATGAAGGATATGGTTATCACAATCCAAGCCAAGAAACAAACTAATAATTTTAAATTAGATGACATGTGTTATTACCTATTGAACATGGAGTATCTGCATATACCATTTCCTCCAACATATGAAACACTAAAATTTGATAAGTATAAGGGTAAAGGAGACCCTAAGGCCCATTTGATAGAATTATTTTTTTTCTTGCTAACTAGTGGCCTATAGTGAAATTTAGTTATTCCTCTTATTTCCTAGAACTTTAGTAGGATAGGTTTTTGAGTGGTTGTTGAAATTGTTGATGAACTCAATATCTAATCTTGATGACATTTTTGACAAATTTGTGTAACATTTTCCATATAATATTAGACATGTGATCTCATTGGTAGATTTAACCCAAGTCAAGTATAAATATGGTGAAAGTTTTGAGAGAAATATACAAATATGGAGAGAACTTCCTAGTCACTTCACCCTTAGTTTACCAGACAAATTATTGGCCATTATATTTACCAAAAATTTGCACAATGAGATATCATACCATCAGGAGATGTAGTGTGCACATACATTTAAAGAGATTCATCAACAAATTTTTACTAATATATAATTACATTATTATCAAATGGATTATCAAATTAACCTCATCAAACCAAAACTAGATCACAAGCCAAAATTAGAACCAAAACCAAGTTTAAGTGTAAGTGTTAGCACCAACCTAGGCTAGTAATTATGAAAAATCTAAGCAATTTAATCATAATAAAAATGTTGTAAATGGAGTAACCAAGTTACATTATGTAAAAATGGTGTAAATACCATATTATTAGCCTACATTTAAATTCAAATTACTCCTCACCAATAACCTATTCAGTAAGCACAACATTTATGACAACCTAGATTGGCTCAACAAATGCAACAACTTCTACCTTTGAAAACCCCTCCTCTAAGGATAAATGTGCCTACTCATCAAGTTTTTAATGACCTTGGAAGTCTTATTAAATCCATGTTTCACAAACTAGTTTCCACTAATGTGATTAGTTAGCCTATACCAAAACACTATCCCTAAGGCATTGCTTATCTAGACTAGTATAAAGACAATGAATTATGTGAATACCACCATGTTCATGGACATAATATATGTCATGTGTGGATCAAACATCTCATGAAAATATGTTGGAAAATGGGGAGATTACATTAGATAATAGAGATTGTACATCCAATTAGAACCTAAGTATTTACCAAAACCATTTTCCATTACTTAACAATAACAATCAACAACGATAACAACAACAGAGGTGAGAATAATAAAAGAGCATAAAAAACCATGACAATAATAGGAATTTTAAAATAAAAAACAACATCAACAAAATGGATGGAATCAAGGATAGAATGATTCCAATGCCCAATAGACTTACCATGTAGTTGTAAATGACTACAACAAGGTTATAGGCCATAGTGTAAGAGATCATATTTCTACCATCACCATCAATCCAAAACCAAGTTCTAAAAAATAAGACCATTGATAAATAATTTCAATCAACCCATATATTCTAGTAATCCTTGCTTGACCTGGGACTACATACAGGTACACCAACAAGAAAGGATTACTACTTTTGGACCTTATACCGATAACTCATCATTACCCTTGGACTACATACAAGTGCACTAATAACTGACATTTATCATATTTGGTCCACCTCCACTATAATTTTATAGTAATGATGGTAATTTATCTAATCCCAAGTGTTAAATCACAACTCAATGGTCAAAGATTACCATTATAGGCACATAGCCATCTGTCACCAAACCCATCGAACTTGTATAGACATAATATTTTCAAAATTTATTAAATATTGATGTTTTACATCTTATAATAAGATATCAATACTCAATAAATTTGAGTGCAACCCTAATGGGTGGATGAATAAAGGGGTGGGTAGACCATTAGTGCTTCATGAGATTGTTATTCCTTATTTCCACTTATTACCAATCCAACTAACTCCTAAAAAATATTCCTGAAGCTATTAATCCTCACTTGCACACTCTTCCAATATTTTTCCTCTTTCCATCCCTATTTTAATAACCTTAATTCCATTTTTTTAGTTAGTTGCATAAGGTTTACTGGGTCAACCCTATACTATTTCAAGGTATTTCTCACTTAGGATCTAGTTGATCTTTAGCTGACCTAGCTCATGACCTAGTGAATTATTATCCAAAATTATACTAGGTTGACATGGTTAACCAAAATTTTTGAAAGGTTTTATGGAAACATATACCTATAAATACAATATCCTTTCATCACTATTTCAATATACAATCAAGAATTATTATTTTCCTATGCTTATTTATAATCATTTCTTCCAACATTCTACTTGAGAGTCTTAGCTCAGGGTTTCTACTTGGAGAATCTAGTCTTGTGGAAAAGTCTTGGATGATTTGGTATATCTTATTAATCCTTACAATCCAAAACCACTTCTTGTTAATCCCAATTAACCAAGGGAGAGATTGAGTCCTAACTAGTTCACATTTAGGTAAGTATTCTCTAACTTTGCTCCTCTCTTTTGTAGATAGACGTAGCATAAGTATTAGTATTGAATAATATTATCTTAATATTATATGTATTAGGGTCTTACTCATAATTAACTTAAATGAGATTATCCTTTACATGTTTTTATTGTTTACTAACCCTTCATGTTGTGCTACAAGCTTTGGTGAGCACTAGATTAGATATACTTTACTTTTTATTAATTTAGTTGAAATATCAAAACTTAGGACACCCATAGGGTTATTACATGATTATGTTAGAATAGAGGATTTGGATACCTCATTATCATGGTGTATTATGATAAATTATCCCCTAATTAGGTCTATTAGATCCCCATATCAATCATGCTCCTATTTAACAAATGTATTCACAATCAGAAGTGTAGGAATGTTTTATCTTCTCTGAGCTAGGATTGAGTTATAGACATGTTGCATTTCTAATTGCATACATTCTGGTGAACCCAACATGAACTTACCCTTGGAAGATTTTTTCACTTATTTTTCATTATTTTATCATATCTTTTCCATACTGGGTCGACTACATCGACACAATTCTAACTGTTGTGCATAGCTTTAACACATAATTGCATCCAAATGACTCTATTCTTCCTACATAGAATCTTTTTCAAGTATAAACTACTAGATTGACCCAATCTAGTGAGTCTATCATTTTAAACTTTCAATCATCTAGTATATACTATTAGGTCAACCTAGTCAACCCTATACATTTTAGGCACTTAGCAATCGACTTCTGCAAAGCTAGATTGACCCAATTGACCCTATTAATAGGATTTATTAGAATTTTTCAAGGTTATTTGATAAAAATATCACTTATATTCATCTTTAGACTCATCAAGGTTCCTTTCTATCCTTTTTTTCTTGTAATTTTTCCTTTCATAGTTAGCAGTCTTTAAAACTACCCTTGTACAGTCAACATGATCGACCCTATCAACCTAGTTCTATATTCTATGTACTATTTGGATAACTAAGTTGACTCTATCAAACCTATTCATTTTTAGAGCTGTAATTCCATATTACATAGGAAATAATGCCAACCTTGTTCTATATTATATGCATACACTATCAACTACATCAACATTTTACCATGTTTCAAAGTTGGAATTACGCTTTATATGATATTAATTATCTCACACTTTCCTTTTTTATTGCTTAAATTATTAGAATGGATCACATAGTCTAATTAGGTGGTTTTAAATTTACCATTTAGTTTCAATATTTTATATTTTATGCACACATGACCAAATCACAAAATCTTAAATAAGCACATTAACAATTGTCTACCCAAGGCCTAACTAATTGGATTTCATCACCACTGGGGAAGCTAACTTGGTTTTTTAGACAAGTATAAATATGTGGTTAATGGTATATTTTAGATAAGTAACTGACACCCTTATTACTATTGTGTGTGAAGTGAGGAGGTAGGCCCCAATACTAAGCCTATACCATTGCCAATAAAAATCACTTTCAACCCAAAAATATTGAAACCATCCTTAGATTGATTTATATTTCCTTGATTATAGCCAAATTATCATCATATTTTAAAATATATTCTAATAATATAAATAACATTTGGGTTGACCATTTAGTTAGCTTTTACTTTTTAAGTTGATTTCTTGCTCTATACTTAATTAGATTTTAAATTGAAAAAACTTACATTAGCTAGTGTTGGTAAAAGGTTTTTGTGATGTTTGTATCAGTTAGATCACCCTAATTTGATCCAATCAATTATTTATTTCCCTTTAATTCTTGATTTTTACTTATAAAATTATTCTTATCTCAGTGCATGATCATTTTAGTAGACATAGTCTATTATAGGCTATCTGATTTGTCCCTATTTTTTGTATTAGATTGACCCAGTTTACCCTATACACTTTTTAATCCTTTATTTATTGTGCTAGGTTGACCTAGTTAACCTTGTACTATTTTTAGGTCCTCTTTTCTGAGCTAGGTCAACCTAGTTGACCCTTTACTATTTTTTGCCTTCCCTTTTTTTTGATCTAATTTACTATTTTTCCTTGTTAGCATTTTATTCATTTATCTCTAATAATAATGAAGTATCCTATAAGAATCTTCTTAGATATCTTGAATCTATTTATATACTATATGGGATGTTTGTTTCCCCCTTTCTTTTCTTCCCAAGAGGACCATCACTCTTGGGGCACCTCTTACTTCATCAGTCACTTGTAACATGGTGTAAATCACACCTTAATATGAAGTTTATGGGTCTAATCCTTTTTATACTAACCATGATACTTATCATCTCAAAAATATTCAAAGTAATGTGGGAGAAATTTACAAAAGTTTAATCAATAATCCCACTAATAATCCATCTTATAATAACCCTCCCATTAACACCAATATAGGGAATCCTCCTACCAACACCAACCCACCTCCTGATATAACTCAACTTCTTGCCCAAGTTATCCAACCAATGAACATAAGGCAAAATTTTAACACCAATAACATCATACAACTTTAACAACATTTGTTAAAATGGCTAATCAACCTCCAACTATCCATCCTCAAGCTAATCCCAATTACATTCCTCCACCTCTTAGAGATGTCTTAGGCAATATTATTCCTCAACCCATAATGAATAACAAGATGCTTCAAACTATTCAAAATTATCCTTTATCTCCCTTCCTTATGTTCATTAATATTGGTAACATATCTCCAACTATAAAATATGAAGGGACTAAAGAACTTTCCTCATTTCTTAAATCCTTTAGCAGTCTTTACAAAGAGTGGATCCAAATTAATACCTTCGCCATAGCTAAACTTTTAGTCAAAACCTTCACTGGTGATTTATTATAATGGTACAATAAATGAACCCAACATTATATTTGGAAACTTAAAGATTTGGCTAATCCCTTAGTTAAATAGTTTAAACATAATGATCTTCCCAAAAATTGTCTTAGCCACTTCATCAAAGCTAAGCAATCTCCCACTGAATCAACTCATGACTTTATAAAAAGATGGAAAATAATTGGCTCACAAAGCCAAAAATAATATGACTAAAAATATAGTTCAAAATTTTTATCATTACTTTGACTCTTTCTTTTCAATACAAGGTTCAAACCTTTGCTCCCCAAACACTTAGTGAAGCTCCTGACTAAGCTAAACATCAGGACTTTCTCATGAGGAAATTCAAACCTAATATTAAAATTTTAAGAGTACATTTTCAAACATATAAAAATGATATCACTAGTAATACTGTACTAACCAAACCAAGAGTTACCAATATTGATATTCCTTTGCCTTCTAACACACCTCTCTCAGTTTAGCAAATGAAACAATTTTCACTGTCCTCTAAACCTTTCATTTATCCTAATAATCCTACCAAGTGGTATGACCCTAATATATTTTTTTGGTTCCATGTCAAAATAGGTCATTCCCATGAATATTTTTAAGGGATCACTAAATTTTTTTTCCTATATGATTGGTGATTCATTTAATCACAAATCCATGATCAACTTTCATAATCAAGAGTATACCACTACTTCTCAAAAATGATAGGTTTCTAAAGCTTCTACCCTATATAATAAAAATATTTTTATACAACCAATAATTAACAAAACACCAAGGACGTTTGTGCTATTGATGTTGATTATGACAAATATTATAATAATTATTAGTATGTTAACACTGCTAAGGTCAATCATCATCGCCAGCTAGCCCATAAAGATCCTATGACCAAACCTAAGAATCCATCTTTAAAAGAAAAACTTAGCAAGGATAGTACTACCAATAATATTTATTTAGAATACCATTAGGAACCACCTCCTCCTTTTAATCCTCCAAATACATCTATACCTTTAAAATCTATTTTACCTCCTAAACCTCATGCTACTTCTTCTAAATCTCATTGGAACTTTCTTGAAGAAACCAATTCTATGACTTGCAAGATTATACTTATGGAGATATTTCATAGTTAACCTTACCATCACAAGTTCCTTATGAAACAAATCCAGGAATTGAAGATCCATCTTCTATAGATGAAGAACCACATTTTATTGAATCTCAACCTGCCAACACCAATACCATTAAAACTATGTGTCCTTCTTCCAAGCCATGCATTAAATTTATTGAAGAGGAAATGATCAATGATGTTATTTCTCGTGCTGATGATCCATAAATTTTCATTAAAATATCCATTAATACTACCATTATCCATAAATTTCTAGTTGATGAAGGCTTTGGTATTAATGTGACATATTTATGGCTAATCCAATATCTTATTTATAACAAATATCATCCTAAGCAAACTTGTCTTACCTGTCATGGTTTTGATAAGACAAATAAAAATACACTTTGTTGCATTTGGCTTCCATTAACCATCAGACATAAAATATTTTAGACTGAGCTTATGGTCCCTGATTTACCCTTATCTTATAACATACTCCTTGGTCACCCATGGACTCATAAAATGAGGGATATTGATTATTCCATTAACTAATGCATTATATTCTTAAAAAATGGAAAATGATACAAGTATGAGGCTGATCCAAACCCATGGAGTATTCAACTTTATAATCCCAAATCCCAATATCATATTCCTACAATTCCTAAGATCAATATTACTCTTTTACCCAAGTTCATCAAAATGAATCATGATTTACAAGTTACTCTTGTAGATTTTTATGATGATGAACCCAATTATTTTTATCATACTTGAAACACTACCAAGATAATATCGTATATTTCACAATAGATTCCTCCTCCTTTATTACCAAGAGATTATACTATTCCTCATATTGATGAGATTACGAACTTTCCCCCCTTTATTAAATGATCAAGAGCCTTCTTTACCATAACATGCCTTCACTTGTAATGATTTTAGAGTGGTCAAATTATTTTAAGATCATATCATTATGTCTCCTTTTACATTTAGCAATATAAATATTTCAGCTTCTAAAACTCCCCCTAACTCTTAAGCATGAATAATTTCTCCAATTTATGATGATAATTATATAATGTCCTAAGCTCAATATGGAGACTTGGATGTCTAGCATTATCAGAAAAACTTAGCTAAAATTCATGATTTTAATTAGGATGTCCATATCATTTATATGGATAATGACTTAGCTCCAAAGGGTCATGTGCCTCCTATTTATTCTCCACTTATTGATACCCTTTAGGTGGTATAGAGAATTATACCTTCTAAATTTTTGAAAATTCCTACATCCCCTTTACCACCTATAAGTACAATCATTGCATATAATTTTATCCTTATCATTAAACCCACTAATACCCCAATCCCATCTAATTCATCTAATTCTCCTACTCTTGAGATTACACTCAATGCCAAGGTAATTGATGTCCATCAAAGACATTCTGAGTATGATCAACATGGTAATCAAATTCTAGATCTTAAATTATACATTGAGTATTATGGTCCTCTTCCCACATTGCCTAGTGATGAAGGTATTCTTAAAATACTTCATCCCTAAGAACTTCAATTTCCTCAGCAATATCATAAACTTGGAATTTTAAAATTAAAACCCCTTATTTCAACAAATTTATCACTAGCATTGATCCCAAAGATAATCCTATTTCTATTCCTTACCTAATTCACCTTACCAATTTTAAGATGGTAATATCATGATTATTAAAGAAACCAATCACATTAAATACAATACTCCATCTTATCCTTGAGTAATTACTCTCTCTCATGAACTCTCACCTACTAAACATGATAATTTTAGCTTATTCTTTGATAAGTATTACAAGGTTTTTCTTGGTCTTATGAGGACATACCTCGTATTGACCCTAGAATTATGGTGAATAATACCATTAATTATCCTAATGCTAATCATATGCATCAAAAGTAAAGTAAATTTACACATGAGGTTTTCACCTTATGTCATAAGAAATCATCAAATTACTTGATGCTTAATTTATTAAACTAGTGGACTATTTTGAGTGGGTTTCTAACATTGTTCTCGTTTAGAAAAAGGTCACTATGGTCATTTGAATTTGTATTTATTTTCATAATATTAACCTCACTTATCCCAAGGATAACTTCCCTTTACCTCTAATATATGCCATCATTGATTCCATAGCTAGTTACAAAATGTTAACTCTTAGGTATGGCTTCTTGGGATACAATAAAATTCACATTGCCCCCAAGGACCAATATAATACCAATTTCACCATAGAATTAGGAACCTATTTTTATGTCAAAATTCCCTTCAGTCTCAAAAATTTCCAAACTACTTACTAATGAGAGATGACTCACATATTTCATTATCTTATCCATAAAATTGTTGAAACCTATGTGGATGATCTCATTTATAAATCCATAAGTCATATGACTCACCTGTTATCATCTTTGATCACCTTATTAAATATCAAGTTAGACTCAATCCTTATAAATGCCTCTTTGACGTCACATCTAGAAATAATTTAGTATTCCTAGTCTCTCTTTGAAGTATTGATTTGACCTCATTAAGATTAGTGCTATCATTAACATGCCCATTCCTCATTATATTCCTAACATTCATACTTATTTAGAAAAACTTGGGGAAATTAGATTATTTATCCTAAAAATATCTTATCGCATTCACTCCATTAATTCTCTTCTCAAGAAAGGTACTACTTTAGAATGGATGGACCCATGTCAAAAAGCCTTTGATAATATGAAAGAGTCATTCATTCATCCACCTATACTTCATCCTCATTATAATGATCATCCCTTGATTCTTTATACTTCTTCCACACCTATATTAGTAGGGGAAATTCTTGCCCAATATGATAATACTGAAAGAGAATATGTTATCTACTACATTAGTCGAGGCCTCATTTATTATGAAACACATTATACCAAAATTGAATGTGATTGCCTCATCATCTATTTTATAGCTAAAAGGCTTTAACATTACATATTTTATCAAACTACTTATGTCATCATTCATTCCAAACACCTTCATCATTTATTCTCCAAATACTTTATTCTTGGAGATAGAATTAGCAAATGGATGGTCCTAATTATGGAATTTGATCTCTACATCATCACTCAAAATGCTATAAAATGGAAAATCATATCTAATCAACTTATCATAGATCCTATACTAGCTACTTCTCCCCTTAAATATAGTCTTCTTGGTGATAATATCCTCTATATTGATTGTCTTAATCAAACTATTTCTCTTAAAGACTATTTTCACAAATTTATCATTGATCTTGAAGCAAATAATCTTGATGAATCCTCTATTCCCTCAAATAATAATAAACATAAATTAGTCATCAAGGAGCTTCCCAAAATTAATGTTGACCTTAATGAGGATACTTGGACCCTTCAGTTTGATGGTAATAAATGGTTGAAGGAGGTGGGGTAGGTTACATTCTCACAAGTCCTCTCGGTAAAATCATTCCTTTAGCATTTTTCTTCACATTTGATGTCACCAATAATATGGCAAAGTAGGAAGGTATAATATTAGGTATGAGAGTTTATATTGATTTAAACATTAAATATTTACATGTTTTAGGTTATTCTCAATTTATTTATGACAAAGTCAATGGTGATTATCAATGTAAAAGTGAAAATTTCATTACTTATCATCAAATTACAAATAGTCTCACTATGGATTTCATCTCTTCCACTATTGAGCCTATTCCTAGAGATAAAAATTCTATTGATAATTATTTTTCTTCCTCAACATTTCTCTTTCATCCACACCAAGTTCTTTATAATCCTATTTTATTATACAAATAATAAAATATCCATCTTCAACTAAACCACTACATTCAATTATCTACCACATCAAGGCTCTCACCATTTGACAAAGCCCATGGAATAAATATATTATTCAATTCTAAAACCATCAAAATATCCTCCTAACTTAGACTCTTGAAAAAATACATGCATTCATAAATAATATTTTAACTATGAATTTTGACACAACATCCTTTATTATCACAATGTTGAAGGTACCTTGCTCTGTTGTGTTATGAAATATGAGGTCCCTCATCTTATTGAAAAAACACATGGGGGAATATATAGTTGCCACTATAATTGACATGTTACAACCCATAAATTCCTACATATGGGTTACTTTTATCCTAGTCTTGAAAAAGATGAAATTAAATTTTATAAAAAGTGTGTTTCTTGTCAACTTCATGATGATTTAATTCATTCACCTCTAGCTAATATTCAAAATATATAATATTCTTGGCCATTTTACACATGAGGATTTTATTTCATTGGAAAATTACCTCACTCTCAAGATGGGCATGTTTTTATCATCATCTCTATTGAATATTTTACCAAATAGGTTGAATCCACGCCCCTTGTTAATGTCACCAATCTTACCATTTTCAAATTTATTCTTAATAAAATAATTTGATGCTTTGGTGTTCTACATAAAATAATTTTTAATAATGGTATTAACTTCAAAAATAAACATGTTAAACTACTTTATGCTAAATTCAAGATTAATCACAAATTTTATACACCTTGTCATCTATAATGCAATGGTCAAGCTAAGGCCACTAATAAAATTATCAAAAAAATCATCCAAAAGACAAATCATGAAAGCCACACAAATTGGAATCTTCATCTTTACGCTACTCTTTAGACCTATTAGACTAGTCTATGAACTTCCATTGGGGTAACACCATTATTGCTAGTCTATGCTTCTGGGTCAGTTCTTCCCTTAAAATTTGAACTTCTCTCTCTTCATATATCTCTTCAAGATATCATACCTAATGAATAATTATGTGAAGCTCACCTTCATTCCATTGATCTTCTTAATGAACATGATCTTTCTACCTTACAACATAATCACCAATACAAAAATTGTATCGCTAAACAACATAACGAACATGTTAAAGTTCACACATTTAATGTTGGTGATATTATATTTAAATTACACTACACCCATGATAAATAAGGTAAATACACATAAAAATGTTATGGTACATATTTAGTTAAAGATATTCTTGGTCCAAATACTTACCACCTTCAAACCAATGAAGGCCATGTTTTCAAAGATCCCACTAATGCACAATTCCTTAAAAAGTACTTTGCCTAAACATTTCCTTCTTTTCATGCTTTCTATCCCCACACACACACACACACACACACACACACACACACACACATAAATTATTTAGGTTACTTACATAGGTCTTTCCTTCTGCAATAGTTCTTTTTTACAAACCTTTATTCCTTACTTTTTGATCTTTTAGTTTCCCCCTTTCTTTCATGAGTTGTATTGTAAAACCATATATAAGTCCTGGTATTGCTCATGATGTACCATAGTCTTGTTTATTTTTATGCTCTTTTTAAACACTTTTAGGAATCCATTAGATTTTTTTTTATTTACAAAATAAAACCATGGTTAGGACCTGGACTTTCTAAAAAAATACCATCTTTTCCTTATCTCATTTATTTTTCCCATGCTTTTTGGAATGATCATGGGTTTCTCTTTTATGATTTTTAGTGTAAGTCCATGGATAGTACTTGGCCTTACTCATAGCATTATTATACTGTCATTCCTTTTCTCAAATGTGTTTTGCAATAGTTACAATTTTTTAATCCTTCTTCTCAACTTTAGCTTTTTCTTCTTTTGTTCAATGGAATTTACATAATAATTTATGATATCATGTTTTCCTCCACTTCCCTCATTCTTATGATAAGGAATAAAACTTTACTATCATTGTATCCCTTTTTCATCCTTGTCACTTTTTTTTTTGGTATAAAGTAATTCAAATTGTTCCATGTGTCATTCCTCTTGATTTCCTTTCCTTTCACTCCACATTATATAACACAAGGTCAAATTCAAGATAGTAATTTTATTTCACATATATTTATGAGACTCTTAGACACCATGTTCTTTGAAATTATCTCTCTTAGAAACCAAGTCATAAGTATTCAAATGAAAGTCATCTTTAGCACCCATGTTTGTTTTTCTAAATATGTATCGAGGAGGAATAGAAAAGTCCATCAAGAAAGTTAAAATCTAAATCATTTGAAATAAAAGGTAATAATATACAAAAAGAAACATACAAATCTCAAAATTCAAAATCACACCAAACACATCTCCTATCTCTAATCAAAGCTCAAAATCCATAATTGGCCTCACATAGAGCCAAGGTTCATTAGGGTGTGGTAGGCCAGTATATTGGAATAGGATAATTCAACAAACTCTATGGTGTTACAGTACACTGATGAATCTGTAAGGGGTCCTAAGGAATGGGGAACACATTATGGGAAGGTACATCCATTTTAATTTTCTTTCATATATCCTTCATGGGATGATTTATATACTTCATTTGTTGAATTAAAACTCATGTGGCTAATATAAGTTCTTCAAATTCCTTAAGGTCAAAAGTCCTCTTATTTTGACAAACCTAATTTGAGTGTCTTGAATTCAATAAAAAGTTCATGTACCTTGGTTTTTCCTTCATTCTCCCTTCCACCCATTTCATTTCCCCCTTTTTAGGCAAAACATGATTCCAAATTTGTTTCCCTTCTTATTTATTCCATTCTTCTTCACCTCTTAAAAACATGTTAACACAACATTTGTTTTAGTTTTATTTATCCTTAGAAGTGAAAAAACATGTTTGAGAAACTCTAGATTACCTTCATTACACCATATAATTAAATGACTAGAGTTATTTTGCGTCTTTTTAGAATTTTTCATTTATTAAACTACCCATTTGTCATGGACACCTGAGTTCATAACCTTATTCCATTGTTGAGTGAATTTGGCTTGTTAATTCTCATTCATCAATGTTATTCTCCCTTTTATGCAATTTACTTTTTGCATTATTGAGTGAGATATAGATTGTTACTGCTCACTCATCAATGTTGTTTTACCATTTCTTTTATTGATTTTACCATTGATATTTGATTACCATCCTTTTTGACATGTATCCTTGGTTTGATTTGGTGATTTTGCCTTTCTTATTTAAGGTTTACTTGTTATTTTTTTGGTCTTTAGTAGACTTAGATTTTGTTACCTGATTTACTGTTATTTTTGAGTTGGTCATTTGGTCTAACATATCACTTGTCACCCCATCATGACAAATTCCCAAGTATTTCCTATCATCATAGCACCAATTAGCTTGGATTTATTGTATTTTTTTGTATTTGTTATTTAGTTTTGTATTCTTAGGTTTATTGAAAGTAGTTTATGTGCCCTACACAATCAACATTAACAACTTATGATATAACCATCCAACATTAAAGGTAAGTCAAGGTATGCATCACATTTAATTTTTTATTTATTTACTTTTTTATCATTTACTTTATGTTATTTTATGTTTTAAAATACCATAATTTTTTTTAGCATCAACATTATGTGTTCTTATATTCTGTCTCAAAGCACCATCCCCTATAACACCTTAGTGACATGTGATGAGATTCAAGTGGGGCATATGTATATAAATAATATTTTCAAATTTTATTAGATACTGATGCCTTACATCTTGTAGGAACCCACTCAGACTCAATCTCTCTGAGTGTACACTCTAAGGGGTGCACTAGGAAAGGGGTGGAAAAGCAATTGGTGCTTCATAGGATTTTTGTTCTTTTTTGCCACTTATTACAAATCTAACTAGGCCCTAAAAAATATTTCCTAAGCTATTAATCCTCCCTTGCATACTCCCCCAGTCTTTTTCCTCTTTTCATCCATCTTTTCTTCACCTTAAATCCTATTTTTTAGTCAATTATATAGGGTTGACCCTATACTATTTTAGGGTATTTTTCACTTAGTATCAAGTTGACCTTTGGCTGACCTAGCTCATGACCTAGTGAATTATTAGTTAGAATTATATTGGGTTGACTGGGTTGACCCTATTGATTGACATTTTTAGAAGGATTTAAGAAAATATCCACTTATAGATACTAGATAATTTCATCATTATTTTAATATGAAATCAAAATTTATTATTCACTTGTGTTTATTTACAATCTACTCTTCCACCATTCTACTTGAGGAGTCTTAGCTTAGGGTTTCTACTTGAAGAATATAGTATTATATATAAGTTTTAGATATTTTGGCCTTACTTAGTGATCCTTAAAAACACAAATAACCTCTTATAAACCCTAATTATCTAAGGGAGAGATTGAGTCTTGATGGGTTCACATTCAGGTAAGTATTCTCTAACTTTGCTCCTCTCTCTAGTAGATAGAAGTAGAGTAAGTATTGGCTTTGAATAATTTTACTCTTAATATTCCATATATTAGGGTCTTACTCATACATATCTTAATTCATATTCTCATATAAATGTCTTGAATATTTACTAACCCTTTATGTTATAACACAAGATTTGGTGAGCACTATATTATATTTACTTTACTTGTTCTTAGTTTAAGTGAAATATCAAAACCTAGAACCCCCTTAGGGTTATTGTATGATTATGTTAGACTGGAGGCTTTGTAACCCTCCTTATCATGGTATATTTTGATAAATGATCCCCTAATTGGGTCTAGAAAATCCCCATATTGAACATTCTCCATTTTAAGAAATGTATTCCCAATCAAAAGTTTAGTTATGCTTTATCATCTCTGACTAGGATTGATTTATAGATATGTTACATTTTTAATTGCATAAATTTTGGTGAGCTCAATGTGAAATAACCCTTAAAATATTTCTCCTTATTTTTCATTATTTTTAGGCCATTGCCTATACATTTTGGATAGGGATAAGCCATATGTCATTGTGAAGGAAAATATGATTGATATTATGGCATAACTTTAGAAAACACACACACAAACTTCCATATTGTATTTTTTTCACATGTACAATGCCCAAGAACATATTAACAAAGTTCTTGGGCCAATCTAAATTTAAAAATGACATAATCCCAGATAAATTCCATGCTTTGGTTAGATATCTAACCCCAAGCCAATAGCTAACTTTTGATCAAAGTGATATGTCATCCCCTATCCTTCTCCATAATAATCCATTATATATTGAAGTTGTCATAACATGGCACAAACTGAAGTGTGTCCTCTTTGATAATGTATTAGGCCTAAATATTATGTCTCTAAATCTCATCAAGTATCTCAAATATACAACTAATCTCTAGTAGAAATGATCACTATCAAGGCCTATGACAATAAAGAGTGGGAATCATAAGGCACCATTAGTTTTTCAATTATCATTGGGCCATTGACCCATGATACCCTTTGCCATGTGTTAGACCTATAAATATAATATAATTTTCTCTTAGGTAGACCTTAAATACATGAAATTTGTGTAATCCCTTCAACATTACTCCAGTGTCTGAAGTTATCTCATTTTAGCATGGAGGTCACCATCAATGGAGATTTGCATCTCTATGAACATTAAAACATTTGGAGGCTAAGTATGAAATATAGAATAACACTTTGTCATAGATCTAACTGAAAAAAGGATAAAGGTAAAAAAAATACTTGTTTATTTATAAGAGGCCAATTGTATAGACCTAGATAGCCTTGATTCATCTTCCTATATGCCACCTCCTAAATTGTATAATCATTTTACTATATTGGCCAATAGATTAAGAGAGTATTTGACCCATGAAACACTTCAAATTACCAATCTTCCATAGAATCCCAAGTCCTATGGAAGACCTAAAGCCAAATAACCTTGTTTAAAATGGTAATGAAAAGGAAAGGGAAAAATATATAGTCAAGATCCTATCATTTTCACATTGACCACTAGCTAAGAACAAGACCCACTTGAAAATAATGAAACTTAGTTATATAACAATAAATTGTCTAATTGCTATAAAAATTCCATGTATCCTATTTCTAATCATATCATGGGGAATCAATCCTATGAAGGAGGAGGCCTCAATTCAAATTAGTAAGGAACACTTGAGTCAATCTCTATAACCAGTATAAAGTAACCTATGGTATTATATTTCAAATACCTAGGCATGACACCACATATCTTATTCACATTCTAATTCTAATGAATAGTGATGATGATGTTAATAATGACGTAGATTTTAATCATATAATTTATGAATACCTTACCAATACCAATCTATTTAAAACTCATGCCATTTGTACACCTACCCTAGTTGTTTGCAATAATCAACTTCATCTATATCACCCTCAAATTATATATTGGGAGTAATGAAAATTCATAGTGTCTATAGATGAGTTTGAAAATGATGAGGTCTTTTTCAATTTTCAAATCATAAAAGACAATGTTATATTGGGAGACCAAAAATAAGGGTTCTGAATCAAACTAGATCATTCGACCTATTTTGGAGAATAGGTGAACACCCTTAGCCACATTCAAATAAATAAGAAATTAAAGTCCCAAAGTGAAAATCTCTTTTAGAAACTTTTAGACTAGGTTAAAATTAATGATAGAGTCTAATTTTTTGGTGAAAACCTATTTAAGGCACCATTAGATAGGGGTGTTCACATTTCCCCTAATTAAGCTCAGGAGACCACCAATGAACTTGTTTTTAGGTCTAAGTTCTTTTCTAAAGAACATCATGACTTTGATAGAATCATTCAAGAGTGTCCAATAGTGTTTGTAATATGGCCATCCCTACCAATAGGAGATTCTAATTCATATTTCTTAGGAGAACTTGAAGAGCCAGTCCAAATAGAGGATTTTTTCATTATAAGCCAATTCAAATTATTTCCAACCATTCTATAAGATGGTTCAAATTTCCTCATCAAAAGCATTAAATAATTCAACATCAAAACTCTAGACAACCTAAAATAGATCAAATTATGCATGCCCATAATTTAGGATGAATGTGAAGTCTTTACATCAATTTTGAGGGAATTTTTGACATATTTTCTTAGACATATTCAACCATGTCAGGTTTGGACCCCACCTTAGTTACACACCATTTTTTTGTACATCCTAATGTCAAACTCATGAAGTAGAAATTATGAAATATGCATCCTCACATTAATATAAACAAGGCCTGCCCCAAGTATGACTTTCCTCTACCAAACATTGACATGATAGTTGAATCCATCATAGGGTACAAAATTCTTTCACTAATGGATGGATTTTTAGGATATAACTAGATTCAGATTGCACTAGAAGAGCAATATAAGATAATGTTCACTACTCCATGGGGAATTTTTTTATCAAGTTATGTCATTTGGTCTAAAAAATGTTAGGGCCACATACCAAAGAGCCATGAGCATAATATTTCATGATATGATGCATGACATTGTTGAATACTACATCTATGACATACCAGGTAAATCAAAGATGAGATTTGAACATCAAACTACACTACAAAAGATATTTGAGAGGATACATGAATACAACATCAAACTCAATACTAAGAAGTTCATTTTTAGTATTAATTTACATAAAATATTAGGATTCATCATTTCTTGTAGAGGAATTATATTCACTTAGATTTTCATCCCTTGAGGAGATGTCTGAGCTCTCCTTATCTAAGTGGCATAATTGAAAAACCTCTAGGCTATGGGTAGCCTAAGAATGAGGTGAATCTATATGTAGGGATAGCTTCCTTTATGTACCACTTTTAGATCACTAATACACCTATGATTTTAAGTAAAAGGGAGAAAACATTGTAAGAAAACTATCCTAAAGGTGGTGATATATGAAATTTATTGATAACTACCAACCAAATGCATGTCACACATGAGACCAAGAGACTAACTAGGCAAACATCTCTAATTTGAGTCTTCTCACATCAATATTTCATTATGAGGTTATGATTAATGTTTAAGATAAGAGGACTAGATAAGATTATTATAATAACACTATTAAATAGACTAACTCACTCAACCTTGACACTTCACATGACGTACAAGAAGAAGATTTCAAGCTATAAATAGGTGAAAGAATGAGACAAAAATGCTAAGGAAAAAATAATCATCACTAAGAAAGATCAATAATTCAAGTTAACACACTATGAATAGTCACATAAAATGTAAATTTAGTAGTCTTTATTTATCCATGGTATATAAATTAGTAGGGCTTCTCCATACTCAAGTGGACCATCCTTACAATAGCCAAAATGTCTAGTTCTTATTGAAATTGAGAGAGAGAAGAGAAGAAATAAGTCCAAAGGTCACAAGGACAAGTGATAAGTGAATAAAATTAGTTACATGTGCATGAAAATATAATTTTAAATTGATTATGCAATGTTAGACGAGACAAGTGGCATCCCAAGCTATGTAACTCAAAAAATGTGACATAAAAATCCTTATTCTACATAAGAAAACTATCTTCCTCATTATTCCTTTTTGGAACATCCCAAAACTAACTAAGGATAGATACACAAATTTAACTTAGAGGGAGGCGGTATAGACATGCTTATCCATGTATTGCTTGTATTCCTAATAATCTAGATTCCTCTAAAAATGAGCCATCACTACCTATAGTCATAGAAAATCCTCTTTTAGTCACCCTATACACTTGGCCTCAAAATTGGATTAATTTTTCTATGAAAATACATTCAATGGAGTGGATGACACTTGGAAAGACCCTCCATATATTTAGATTGCTTAGGTACACCTTAAATAATCTCTCACTTAAAGTTTCACACTTCTCACCATCTTGATCACTTTGCCATTTTCGACTGGCTAAGATGAGTGCTCTTGTTTCAAAATTTATGTTTTTTTATGAAGCATAAAATGAACATGGGGAGTTATATTATTTCTTAATATTTCCTCCCATGTGATTGGAATATTTAGACTCTTGTCAAAACCTATAATAACACAAAAATTATGAAGAAAATCTTGTTTTATAATCGATACATATAATTCCATATAGTCCAAAAGGATGGGGAGTATAATGAGAGAGTAACCTAAATCATCCAAAAAAATTTATAGGCATACTATTCCATTTATATGCACTAACTACTCCATCTTTTCAAACTGGTCACTAGCAAGGGTTTTGGTAAGTTTAGTCCTATTTTACCCTCTTAGCCATTATTCATAAATATTTTATGTTAAAATCTCAACTCAATGCCATAAAATGGTTTTTATGACCCTATCTAACTCATCACATCCCATTGAGGCTCCATGAAAAGTGTTAAAGGAGATGTGAGCATCCCAAGTTGCTTACTCAAGCATTTCCTTTAATTTACATAAGCCTAATGTTGTCATTGAGCTAGAAGAGGAATTATTGTGCCTTATATACATTAAAAAATCATGGTCACATATAAAATTACCTAAAACATGTTATAATCCATTTTAATTCTCTCTTATAGTTAGAATTGAAAATGATCTCTCATTTGGAGTCTAGGCCTAAACCCTCCATAGCAAACCTGATTACAACCTTGAGGGTATATACCATCCTATTAGGATTATTAACTATATTAAATGTTATTAATGTTTCCATAGGTTTTATTAATATTTACAACCCTTATTTCAATGTTCATTTATCTCCTAGTCAACCCTTTTCACCCTCCTTCAAAACTTGCTTGTTTGCATTCAAGGGGAGTGCCCTCTGCCTAAGACAAAATAGATGGAACTTACCTTATTTATTTAGGCAAAGTGAAATTTTGAGGGTATTATAAATTTTTTAAATACATTATTAAAAAAAATTAAGCCTTTGGTCATATCATTTGACCCCCAAATTCCTCAAAAAACAAAGACAAATTATGAGGAAAGCAAATTGTGTACAGGGTCCTGAATAAATTGATTTTGTATTGCCCTTGAAAACCCCCTCACCTGGATTTCATGTAATAATAATTATGAGATAATCAAATAATTTTTTTTAATTATTATCTATTCTTAATACTCATGTTTTCATTTCTGTGTCAAAGTGACTTGATCATTTCCTGATTAGGCAGACTGAGTATGCAAGGTTCTCTCATGTGGATTGTAGGTTCTTAAAACCCATCCTATTATCTATGGATCTTCTTGTACATATAATGAGTGTTACATAATAATATTATTTGAATTTATAATGTCTTTAAATCTCCACCACTTATGAGGGATTCTTCAATGCATACCTTGCTCAATTCAGTCCTGACTATGTTTCTTGTCTTATAGGGGCACCTATAGGTGGAATTGTATGATTTAGGCTTGATTTTTATGTTTTATGTCCTCCTTGAAGTTATATACACAATAATATATCTAAATTTTTTCATTTATATTCTTGAGTGACATCTATCATCAAGGTTATCTATCCTAATCTTCATGATAACCCTACAGCCAGCCTTTAGGTATACATTTGTGATGAAAAGGTCTGTAGGTAGTGTTGTGGGGTCAAAACTCCACACATGAACCTATTTTGAAGATATTTATTTTCATTGTTATTCACTTACTCTTAATTATATATTTAAATAATGAATACATACTCTATTTTGACTTTGATTGCTAGAATCTCCTTCGAATTTCAAATCCTATAGATGGCACTATTAGAATTTAGTACATAAAAGTGCATCTTTGGGCTCCTCTAGCAAGAAAATCAGATGACCAAATAACTTAATTATTTTTAAAAATTGATATAATTATGTGGTATCTTGAATAAAAGTGTACTTTGAGGTCATATAAATTAATACAACTCTATATAAGGATACCTAAAAAAGGGCCTAGACCTCTATTTTGCTAGTTTTGGGAAAATTGTCTCAAAATGCCACAATTTGCTTGGAAAGTATTCTAAAGTTTATAATTCCATAAAATATTTTAAAAACTCATTAAAATGATTAAAAATAATTATTATACCTTAAAAACATAAAAAAATTATCATACACACATTTTTGTATTCCTCCAAGAGGTAACAAGATGTACAACTACTATAGGTGGTCATTTGCTAACTTATATTACTATCTTGGATCTATCAGAGTTGTTGCTAGAATTTGGATAATGAAAATGCAATGGAGACGTGATCACATGAGATGAAGCAAGTTTAGATGACATAAATGCTAAAGTAATTTGAAATTATACAAGAAGATAAATTGCATAAGATAAAATAGAGAAAACCAAAATCTGAATAACATGAGATGGCTAAAGTGAAGAATACATATAGGAGAGCACGTAACTCTTCCATTAAAGGTGGTCAAGACACTCAATAATAGACTGTAACTCCTCCATGAATTTTGGTGACAAGGTTCTAAGAATAGAGAAGTAACTCCCATTAAGGGAGTTACTTATGACATTCTTATGACACCTATGACACATCTATGACACACATCTCCACATAAGCTAGCCTATCCCTCAAATGTAGGAAAACTCCATGTATGCACAAAAATATAATTTTCCTAATTAAAAAATATGGAAAAATAAAAAACCTACACTAATTCCCCCCCTCCCCCCATAAGTGTAACTTAGTTGGGTAGTGTGGAAATATAAAATGGGTCTCGACAACTAGGCCTAATGAGGTACCCATGTACAAATGCAATCTCCCATAAGATAGAGAAAAGGAGAAAACTCGTAGGAAAAAAACTCCCCCTCAAAAGAGGGACATAAAAGAAATGAAGAGGCTAAAAGGCCCCCCCTGAAGATGATGTTGCTGCAAATGTAGACCACACCCCAAGAAGAGCTCATAGATGAATGAACTTGTTCTTGATGAAAGGTTTGGTGAAGATGTCTGCAGCCTACTCTGAAGACTAAAAAAATATCAATTGAATGACCTAACTATGAATAATCTCTCAAATTAAATGCATGTGAATCTCTATGTACTTGGTCTGCTGGTGCTAAACTAGATTTTTGCAAATCTAAATGGTACTTTGGTTGTCACAATAAATGATGGTGGGCTGCCTAATAGGAATGACAAACTTAGAAAGAATCATTTAAAGCCAAATAGCCTTAGTAGCTACATTAACAACTCCCCTGTACTCTACCTCTGTGGATGATATAGCAATAGCATTCTACTTCTTGCTAGAGAAATTGATAGGACCAAAACCTAGAGAGAAATTATAACCAGAAGTGGACTTGTGAGTCTGTGAGTCACTAGCCCAGTCTGAATCTGTATATCCAACCAAGTCAACCTCTATGCCAAATCTATAATGAATCCCATATCTCTGTGAACCCTGCATGTAATTCAAGATCCTCTTAGCTACTTTTTAATGTAGCTCATGAGGTTCCTATATGAATCTGGAGATAAGTCCCACTGTATATGATATGTCAGGCCTAGTCTGAGTTAAGTAGATGAGACTACCAACAAGTTGTCAATACCGAGTGGCATCAACCAATGGTGAAGAATAGTCAACCTCAAGATTGAATCCTAATAGAAAGGGAGTTGAAGATGGCTTGTAATCAACCATGTAAAACTAATCAAATAAGTCAAGAGCATACTTAGGCTGTGTAAGAGAAATCCCTAAATCTGACTGTGAGATCTCGATGCCAAGGAAGTAGTGTAACAAACCCAAGTTTGTCATGTCAAATATAGCTTGAAGAGATACCTTCAGCACTGCAATATCTTATGAAGAACTCCTGGTGATCAAAAGGTCATCACCATATAGAACCAAAATTAGGAGTGAATCATCCTATCGTAAGAAGTAGACATTAGGATTAGAATGGCACCTAGTGAAACTCGCTATGAGAAGGAAGGAATCCATCTTGGCATACCAAGCCTGAGGGGCTTGTTCAAGGTCATAGATAGATTTCTTAAGTTTGCATACTAAGGAAGAATCTTGAACAAGTCTTAGTGGCTGCTCCATGTAGATCTCCTCCTCTAGGTCTCCGTGAAGAAAGACACTCTTCACATCCATCTAGTGTAAATCCCAACCATGTGCTATGGCAATAACCAAGGTGAGTTAGATAGAAGTCATCTTTGAAATGGGTGAAAAGGTCTCTAAGTAGTTAATGCTTGCTACCTGTGAGAAACCCTTGGTGACCAATCACACCTTATACTTATCAACTGACCCATCTGCTACAAACTTGGTCTGATATATCCACCTACATCGAGCCATATTTCTTCCCTTAGGAAGTGAAATCAAATCCCAAGTGTAATATTTGATTAAGGAAGAATATTCTTCCTCCGTAGCACTATCCCACTTAGGTAGCCCAGTTGCCTCTTGAAAAGTCTATGGATCTAAAATTAAAGTAAAGAAGGCATGTGGATCTCTTTAAAAATCCCCCTAGTACGTCTATCATCTATGAGATCTCCTACCCAAATGCCATCACTCTCAAGTGTCTATTTAGCCCAAAGTGGCCCAAAAGTGGGTGAGTCAGGTGCTAACTCCTCATCCTCTGACTGACTAGAGGTGGATGATCCTACATCACTATCCTTACTGTCTAACTTGAAGAAGAAGATGTCTCTAGCTCAAGAACTTGCTGTGGCTGATCTGAATCTGATGAGGAATCATCATGAAGAAGTAGATTCAATGAGGGAGATGAAGTTTCAAGTGTTGAGTCTCTAGGACTCTCCTAAAAATGGACACTTATCTCAATGAACAACTCATAAGTGACTGGATCTAGAAGGTGATACCCCTTAATACCATCTAGATATCCTATAAATATGTAAGGCTTGGACTGATAGTCCATAACTTTGCATTTCTTCTTTGGTATACAGGCCATGGCTAGGGATCTAAAAACCCTAAGGTACTCAACATCATGTTTCCTTTTATGCCAAGCTTTAAAGGGTGTTATCCTTTTGAAAGCTTTATGAGGAACCCTGTTTTGAATGTAGCAAGAAAAATTGATGGCTTCAGCCCAGTACTGTGGTGATAAGGATTTAGAGTGAATCATATAGCTACCCATCTCTTTCATGAACCTATTTTTGCATTTTGCAACCCCATTTTGTGAAGGACTGTAAGTGACTGTGCACTGTAAATCAATCCCCTTTGTGGTACAAAACTACTCAAACCTGTTGCTAACATACTCCCCTCCATTATCAGTTTCAAGAACCTTGGTGGATTTCTCACTCTGTTTCTCAATAAGAGCCTTGAAGTCTAGAAAATTTTCAAACACTTCAGACTTTTGTTTGAGAAAATATATCCAAGTGTACCTAGAGAAATCATCAATGAAAGTGAGGATGTACTTGGCCCTTGTGAAAGATGGTTTAGGAAAGGGTCCTGATACATCACTATGGACTAACTCCAAAGGTTGTGAAGCCCTCCAAGCTTTGCCTTTGTCAAAATTTGCTTTGGGATGCTTTCTAAGGGAGCACCCCTCACAAAGTCCTTTTGAGAATTGGACACGAGGCAAGCCAATGACCATGTCATTTTTGCAAAGTTGTTCAAGGTAGCGGTAGTTAAGGTGGCCAAACCACTCATGCCATAGTTTGATAACTCCATTTGAATGAGTCAGCAATGTTGTTGGAGAATAATTTGGTGCAAAATGTGAGAAGGTGTATAGCCTTACTTGGTGATCTACCCTACCCACTGCCACTGTAGTATCACTATGCAACTCCCTGATAGCCACTGAATTTGGTGAAAACTCAACTCTCATGCCTTGACCAATGTGAGTGATTTGGTACACTTATAGGAGATTGGTTGAAAGAGAAGGAACACTTAGAACATTATTGAATGTTCCTCCTTCCATTTCAATTGACCCTCTCCTTGCAATGGAAATTGATGTGTCATCACCCAAACTAATTGAAGTCATGCTACAAGGCTCTAAAGATGAAAACTCAACTAGTGAAGAGCCCATGTGGTGAGAAGCTGTTAATGACCCATGAATATGTAGAAGCTATTATAGCTACAAGTGCCTTTCCCTTTTCTTTCTCCTTACCCTTGCCTTTTGCCTTGGTAGAATATTGGGTAGATGAATTCTGCTTGATGGACTCAGGAACACCTATGTTGTGCTTCTCTAGAAGATGAGTTAGGTGATCTATTTGTTTCTTCATACATTTGTGTTCATCATGCCCTATATTTTTACAGTAGGCACACTTAACTTTCTCCTTTTTAGGTTTGGCATTGGAGGAGGAAGACTCAGTGTTGTTTTTGGTAGGATTGTTGTTTTCTTTCTTCTTCTCTTGGTCCTTGTTCTTTTTCATTTTCTCCTTTGTTGAATTCTTATCCTTACCATTTCCAGTTATCAAAGCTTGGGGTTCAGTAGACTTCATTGTGCCCATTTGAATTAGCTTATCTTGCTCCCTATTCAAGTCGGCAATGAATGAATCCAAATAAGGCATTTTCCATGTAGTGTCAAGGGCACTTTTTGTGGCATGGAAAGTGGAGACAAAGACTGAATAGCTTGGAGCTAACTTTGGAAGAATAGAAAGGATGAGTTGATCATATTTCTTCTCTATCGTGCACTCTTTCAATTGTAATCTAAGGGCCTTAAACTTAGTGAAGAAGTCCTATAGGGTGTCAAAGTTGCTAGGACTTAGACTTATGAGTTTGTTTTCAAGCTCATGTCCTCTCATCTCATCAAGATTCCCAAATAAGAGTTCTAAGGTGTCCCATATGTATTTGGGAGTCTTAGAGGTTTCTAAATGGAAGAGAAGTTTTGGAGACATAGACAAGCTCACTAATCCATAGGCTTCATCACTATGGTTTTAACACTTGACCTTTTCAGCATCAGTGGTGGGTTCTACTTCAGTTACCATGGTGATCCTATACAACCCTTTGCTTCTAAGAATGATTGACATTTTAACATTACATTCATGATAGTTGAAGGGTGTTAGGGGTTTAAGTTGAAAATAATCCATTTAAAGCTAAATTTAGATGAAGTTGTGTTGATTGCAAGTTGTGAAATTATGCAAAAGGGAGAATAAAAGCAAAGATTTGCAAGTTGTGAAAAGAAATCACACACCCCTAAAATATTGAGCACTCCCCCCCAAATATGAAAGTGCATGCTCAAAAGATGTCGAGATCGGTCGAGAATGTAACTTAGAGCAATCAGTGTAAGACTTAAGCAAATAGGACGTTGGACTCAACCAAAAATGCGTCCTGAGAGACCCAAATTTTAGGCACTTTATAAAATAGTGTGTTTTTGACAAATAACAAGCCTAAATTGTGAAAAATTGAATTATAAACACATTTGAAAAAAATGTCACCCAAATCTAAGCTACCATTTGCAAGATATTAAAGGTTCAATTTTCTCATAGACTAGTATTTTTGCAAAAAAAAGCACTAAAACATTAAAAAAATGCCTATTTTGAGAGAGAAAGTGGCCTTCCAATCACTCATTAGATTCAACATAGAATGAGGAATCCAAAGGAGGTTTTTGTGAGGGGGAATTGGCCTCGTGCCAACTCGGGCCTCACCCTTCATCTTTGTAGGTTGAAGATACAAGTTTTTTAAAAACCTCTAAATTGCTCTTTTAAAAAAAAAATTCAACTTAGTTGTCTTCCAACGTAATAAATGACACTGTAAAGTGAATAAAGTTAGAAAAAATTTAAAAAATTAATTATCAATGCCCAGTTCAAGTCACCACATGGGATGCCAAGCAAGGAGGGGGCGCCATTTTAAAAAAAAGTGCTGGCAAAAAACAAATGAACTGCAAGCCTGCACGCTAGACATCATATGGTCTGATGGCATGGTTGTTTCTAAAGGCATTAATGTAGAAATAATGTGCCATTTTTAATAGAAAATCTCCACTACCTCACTATGCACCATATCAAGCTAGATGCCATGACTATCTGAAGGCATTGCAAGGACACAAGAAGGACTGTTGCAGCTTGTAACAAGGTCAGCCAATCACTACCAACGTGGCAGCAGTGCCCATGCCTTCCTCCTCCCAAACAAGTTTTGATTGCTGGTAGAAAATAGAAAAATAATAATCTACAGACCTCTCACCAAGAAAAGTGCACAGTTTTGATGGCATGGCTGATGCTGCTCCTCCCTCTGCTCACAACAATGGCAGCCAACAGCTTGCAACAAAGTCAGTCCCTCCAATGTCCAAGAAGTAGAACCTGATTGTAGAGATATATATTTTTCTTATAGAGTTACCAAAAAAAAATTCTACTACCTTGCTGAAGCCACAACAGATCTAAACAAGATGTCTTGGTAAATTCTAACTCAGAAGTAAATTTTTGAACAAGTTTCCGTATGGATTTGCATGAGTTTTCAAAAAACTCTACCAAAACTCTCAAATGCAAAAAACTACTAAGGAATAAAAGTAAGAATTTTAGAATAAACAAATAGCATAACTAGACACATGATTATTAGAGTGGCTCTGATACCATATCGGAGTTGTTACCAGAATCTGGATAATGCAAATGCAATGGAGATGTGATCACATGAGATGAAGAAAGTGCACACCACATAGATGCTAAAGCAATTTGAAATTATACAAGAAGATAAATTACACAAGACAAAATAGAGAAAACCAAAATTTGATTAACATGAGATAGCCAATGTGAGGAATACATATAGGAGAGTACGTAAGTAACTCCTCCACAAAAGGTGGTCAGGGCACCCAAGAATAGATTGTAACTCATCCATGAAAGGTGGTGACAAGGTGCTAATAATAGAGAAGTAACTTCCATCAAGGGAGTTACTTATGACATTCTTATGACACCTATGACACATCTATGACACACATCTCCACAAAAGCTAGCATATCCCTCAAATTTAGGAAAAATCCATGTATGCACAAAAATACAATTTCCCTAATTAAAAAATAGAGAAAAATAAAAAACCTACACTAATAGGATCTTAAAGTGGTTAATAAAGTTTAATTTGGAATTTATTATGAGTAATAGATATATATTATAAATAATACATCACTTCATGTCATTCTTTAACCATAACATAGAATAAATCTCTATTAATTAGAAAAAATAACAACTCCACTCTTTCACCCCTCTTTGCAAAATGAGTTAGTTGGCTCATCAAATCAACTCCAAAATTGAAAAAAAAGGATGGGCAACATGTGATATGGGATCAAAATACCTTTTTAATCCATCCCACTCATTGAGTTTCACAAACTAGCTCAAATAAGAGCAAAAAATTGCAGGGTGCACATATTGGTATGCAAATTAGATAGGCCAAATTCTTAAGAATGGTTCATAAAGTACATACTAGAATTATAATAAAACCAAACATAAAATGGAATTTTAATAAGTGTATAAGACACTCCCAAGGCATTCTTTCTTAAAACTTCTCCTACTAACCATACCATCTAAAAACCTAAGGGCCATTATTGCTTACCAAACCGAGTGGAAGAAGAGAGAAGTAGTTTTCTTTGTTTATTGGAGATTAGATTCAAAATTATAATGGGAAAAAAAATTTGAAGATAAAAGGACATTCCTAAAGTGCCACCATCTGTAGGAGGCTATACAAGTCTATACACCTTAGGGAAACTCCCTTTTTATCTAAGAAAACTACTCTTTCTTTTGAAAACTTACCACTTTTTTGTTAGAAATAGTTTATTAAGGTATAATAAGATACATGACACATAACATCACCTTTTGACACCTTCACTTTACCCATCAATTCCGTACAAGTTATTAAATGCTCCTTTTAAGACCTTTAAATGGCTCAAAAAGGCATGAGGATTAAAATCACTAAGACCAAGGATAATATGACATGAAATGACATAAAAAAATTTATAATAAATGTTATAACATAATATTATACTATAAAAACACCTAAATATACATGTTTTACCTATAGGGGTCCCTATTTGACCTACAAGGTCAAATTTGGTCAACATGCATTAAAGTCAATCTTGTCAATGTATGGCCATTATAGAGATGCCTCTACCTTCTAATTTTTAGCAACTCCACATTTTACAGAGCAAGATATAACCTATCATATTCTTGATTTCTTAGCTGGCCAATAAATGCCATCTATTTACACAACTACTAAAGAAGGGTGTTACATTTTATTGGGATGAAAAATGCCAAAAATGCTATTAGCACCTCAAAGAATATCTTGAAAATCCACTTGTTTTATTTCCACCTATGACAGGAAAGTCATTCTTACTATATCTATCTACCAAAGACAAAGTCCTAGGGGCATTTCTAACTCAACATGATGATAATGGAAAATACCATGCCATGTACTAAGTTGTATATTGGTCATGTATGAGCATAATTATATAGCTATTGAAAAGGTTTTCTTATCTATAGTCTTTGCATCTTAGAAACTATGACATTACATGCTAAATAACAAGACCATAATTATTTCTAAAGTAGATTTGCTCAAGTATCTACTATCCAAACCAGCTTTACAAGGTCACATGGCCAAATGGATCATACTTCTAAGTGAGTTTGAGATACAATATGTCAACTAGAATGATATCAAAGGACAAGTACTTATAAATCATCTTGATAAACTCCCCTTATAGATACAAAAGTGCTAAATTTTCATTTCGTAGATGAGTCTATCATGACTATCATTGAAACATCTCTCGAGGAGTAATATTTGAAGTTATTTTTTATGGATCATTCACAACAAGTGGATTTGGGGAAGACCTATTATTTATTACACCATAGGGTTATCTTCTCCTTAAATCATTTCATATCAGCTTGTACTAACAACATGTTTAAATACAAAGAACTCATTCCAGAGATTTATTGGGAAATACAATGGCATATTTAACATCTCAAGTTTTATGGTGACTCTTAATTAATAATAAATAAGGTTACAAAACACTTTCAAACCAAGGATGATAATTTGGTGCCATATAAGGCCATGATTGATACTTTCAAATAGTATATTGTGGATGTACAATCTGAATACATACCAAGGGATAGTAATATAATAAAATATGCCATGGATACCATTGGCTCCTTGATCCATCACATAGAGAAGATAAAAGAATATCAATTCTTCATAAAAAATATTCTAGTGCCTACTCATGAACCTTAAATTATTGTAATGATCTATGATGTTATTGGTCACAACTTTATATGGTATTCATACCTCTTTACCTACATTCATGACCATATTATGACACCAAAACTATCATGAAAACAACAAAAGGCCTTTACCCATCAAGTTGCATGCTATAACTTACTTGTCCCAACCCTTTATCATCATAGCTTTGATGGAACTCTTCTTCATTATTTAAATTTAGTATAATCAATATTATCATTATGGGAATTTCATGGAGTATGTGGAGCCCACAAAAGTAGGGTTGTTATAGCAAAAAATATCCTATGTACTAGGTATTATTGGCCAACTATGTATGTAGATGTAGTTATGTACATTAAAAGGTGTGATAAATGTCAAAGTCATGCCAATCTGATTCATTTCCCAACCAAAACACTCAAACCAATGCCTACTCCATGGACATTAGCTACATGGGGCCTTGATATCATTAGGAAGATTAACCCTACCTCTTCTAATGGCTATAAATACATCCTTACTACTATCAAATATTTGACTTAGTGTTTTGAAGCTATACCCCTCACTTATGTGACTGTAAAACAAATATCCAAATTCATCTTCAACCATCTCATCTACTAGTATCATATCCCATCCGACATTATATATTATAATGGCAGATCATTTAAAAACAAAGATGTCAAAATGTTGTGTGATAAGTACAACACTACTCAACCTTTTTATACCAATATTACCCATAAGGTAATGATCAAGTTGAAGCATATAAAAAAACTATTTTCAATATTGTTAAAAATATTTTGAATGATTCTAGCCATGATTTACACCACCAAATATTCTATGCCCTCTAGTCATAATGCATTAATTATCACACCCCGATAGGAGCCACTCCATATTCTTTAGTTTATGGCACTAAGGCCATTATTCCCATTAAGTTTGAGTTACCTTTTGTATGCATCCCACTCAAGCATGTCTTAGATTATGAAGACTACAAATTTGCTCACCTACAAGATCTAGATTTACTTGATGAAAAATGCATGACCAATGATAAAAACCTTCAAGCATACCAATATAGAGTCTATGGCCACTATAACTGGTGGGTCAAACATAGATAATTCAAACTTTGTGATCTTATTCTCAAAGAAAACCATC
Organism: Torreya grandis; assembly: GCA_037957365.1. NCBI lineage: Eukaryota > Viridiplantae > Streptophyta > Pinopsida > Cupressales > Taxaceae > Torreya > Torreya grandis. Next base: position 1,294,660 of record JARHVA010004329.1, on the reverse strand, counting down.
ATAATACCATGGCTAATAATAAGCATAAGGGAAAACCCAACTGGATAGGCCCCTATATCGTTATTGCAAATTATGGATTTGAAGAATATAGACTTACTACACTAGATAGAGATGAACTTGAAGAGCCAATGAACATTATACACCTCCAGTGTTAATTTGATTAAGAGACCTACAATATTTTCTATGAGGCCTATTTATAATATGCCATAATATCAACATTCTTCCTTATATCATACCTTTCCTATCAACCATAATTATTTTTATGGGCACAACCCCTTCAACCTTGGTTCTTTTCTATTGTTTATTTGGGCATCTTTAGTAAAAGTATTCAGATTAAGTTTTAGAAATTGATTTAGTATTTTAGATAGAGGCTATATTTTGGAATAGTATAATAATGGTTTGGTAGTCACATATTTCATTTCTTATTTCATTTCATTTTGAATGATATTGATTATAACCACCTTTAGGAAAATCATATTCCCATCATCGTGTTACTAATTATAACCACCTATGGGATAATCAGTATGATTGACCTATTCCATTGTTTCCTAATAATAACTAACTATGGGAAACTTAGGAAAAATACCTTTATCATGCCTTGAAGTACCACATTTCCATTCCTATGCCATACTGTGCCATTTACCTAATTTGTTTAATTTTAGAGTTTCTTTATACCTAGTCAAATTCCTCCACTATAAGGTAGAAATATAGTGACCTGAGGTTCCATTCAGGGAATATGTAGGTATCTCTCAATTCACATTAAGGTTAGCTCAGTCATCCTCTACCACACACTCACTCTTTTGAAAGATTGTTAATTTTAAACTCTCTCATCATTTTGTGATATTGGAGCATTTAATATTTAGTAATTTTTGATCAAGTTGAGATACTTATAAATGAAAAAACATTTATAAATGATTTAAAAAATTAAAAAACACCAAATTGATGACTTATTCACCATAAGGATTCTAGGATTTTTAGCTATTTTACAAGGGACCACTTGTCATTTAGTCTCCCCATCTTTATTGGCCTAATATCCCATGCTCTCACCATTTTGTGAGACCATTTCCATATTCCTCTATAACATGCATCATGTTTTTCTTATCATCATCTTCTTCTATCCCATTTCCTCAGATAATTACATTTGGATTAAAGTTTATGTTTAACCTTGCATCCATGGAACTATGTAGATAGTGTCCACTTTCCTAGTGCATATGGAGTTAGATCAGCTACCACTTCTTTTCTTCTAGTTTCCCCATTTATGTTTGTTTCATTATTTCCAATAACCTAGGGGTGATTTTTTGTCATATTATTTTTTCTCTATTTATGCTAACATTATAATTAATCATTTTTTTATCATTATCTCATATTGTTATGTATGTTTTATTCTATCTTTCTTTTCCATTTGATTGGTGTTTTATCTTTATGCTTTTTAATTTGTTTTTGTGTTTGTTTATTTTCATTATTGTGCCTTAGTAAATATATGTTCATTGGGTGGTTCCTTGTGCATTATACTTAAGTCCATCCATATTCATATGTCAACATTATCATCATGGTTTTTATAGTTGGTGCATTGTTTTAAATTGATTATTAGATCATGTGTAAGTCTTTATGCATATTTAGGCTTAACTATAATGGTGTTCTATCATGATGCATACCATCATGTACTACAACAAAAATCAGTTCAATAAACCTTGCTATCAATGAGGACATATTACTTCTCCTTGGAACTTGAAAAATTCCTAATCTTTCCAAATAATTTCCCCAAATATAGTAATTTAATCATGAATGAATTTTAATCCATGCTAGTTAGGATGTGCATCTCCATAGTAGTAAGTTGACCAAATTCATATTTTCCTTTTGTATCATCTACTCTTACTCTGTGTGTGTGCATTCAGTTCATAATCCCCATTCTTTAATTTTCCATCATATTCCTATCATTCTACCAATTATTATAACCACCTTTGGTAAAATCATTTTGTATCATCCCATCTGTAAAGCCAATGATTATAATAACCTAAGTGAAAATCATTGTGTTTGATCTATCTAAAGGTTAATGATTATAACCACCTTTTGGCAAATCATTATCTTTCTTCTACCCAATGGGAGCAAATTTTCATTGTGATAATGTTTATAACCTCCTTTGGGAAAACCATTATCTCTATCCACCCAACTAGGACATATTTTTATCTTGCCAATGATTATAACAAACTTTAAGAAAATCATTCTCTTATTACCCTAAACCTTTTTTTTTAAAGATTATAACCTCCTATGGGAAAATAATTATCTTTTTTATCATGTTATGCCAATGATTGTAATTACCTTTGGTGCAATCATCATATTATCTACCCAGTCAAGGTAACTCACTATGCCACTGATTATACCTACCTATGGGTAGATTAGTCTTTTCCACCTCATTTTACCTTTTGGTCCCATCATTTTCCTTATTTCAAGGGACCAATTACCAAACTTCTTTTCCAATATCTCCCTTGAGGGGCATTTAGATTTCATTAATTATTATTGAACTAGCAGGCATATTTGTGATTTTCATTCTTTGAGGAGACATTATTGTGCCTACAACTTGAAATGCCTTACAAAATAAGGTTAAAATATATACACCTAAAACTAGCCATAACTAGCTTTCGATAAAAAATCAGACTGATTCCTAGAAACTATTGAAAATTAATCCTAAGAATCAATGAACATATCAAATTTACTCATGCATCATTCATCAAATCATGGAATCATGTTAAGGCATCCCTATTCGGGATAATAGATCATATGAGAAAATAACCTCTCATGAATTCATCCCTAATCACTTTGGGCATAATAATTGGCAATTTGGCCTATAGACCCATTAAGTGGGGCACTTGATCAAATCTTGAAAGATCAAAAATGCTAATTAAAATAAATTAACAAATTAAACAAGATTTAATGCCTAGTTGAATTATGTATTTACAATTAATTAATATCTAAAAATGGAAATTGAAAAAATGAAATTATCAAAGCCTTTCATCATTACTTTTATGAGTTGTCAAGATCTTTAAAAATATCCTAAATTATCTAATTTGAGAGACATGCCTAGTAAATAAAAACCATAATTATGTGACAACTATTAACTCAATTGGAGTTAGTTTCATCTCACATAGGGTTAGTTTGAACCCATTCCAAGACTAAACTTAACCTTAACTCACCTTGAGTAATATTTAATTCCCAAGGATATAAATACAATGACATACCAATTTATTTCTAAGCCTAAATATTATAGAGTTATTATGTAGGATTTACTCCATAAGAATCATGCAAGTAGTGTTAGCATGTCTAAATCTTAAGTCAGAAAAATTATAAGCCATGGTGCCAATGAGAGAAGGAGATAAGAAAGATTCATTATCAAAGACTTCTTGATTCAAAAGATGAGAAATACATTCAAAAATCCATTTGAAGGCTCCAAATAAGGTAAAAGAGTTGTTTCTTTTATGTTCTTTTTGTGCTTCCATTTAGATTTGTTATTTAAGATGTCCCTAATGTCTAGGATATAGGTGTTAGGATTTTAGTGTGTTCATTTCATTTTTTTAATGAGATTAACATAAGACTAACCTCCCCTATATTGAAATCCTTATTCACACAAGGTATATTAGACTCCTACAAGGTGAAGAGATAGGCCTAATCTTGACCTACTTAAGAAGTTCTTGAATTTGGCACTGAACTTCATCATTTTCCCAAATTGATCTATGATAGAGGGGGATATTTGGAAGAGGGGATATAAGAACTAAATCAATGTGATGATTTATTATGTATTGTGTTTGAAGGCTTGAGGTTATATGAAGACTTCACTAATCTACTCTATTAACTTATCAATCTATTATTTCTATGATGATATGTGAATTATATACACTACTAGTGTCTACTTCAATTTCAAATGCATAGGTGTATTAAGTTATACCAGGAGTAACAAAAAATTATAAATATTTGAGTGAAACTTGCAACATTGCTTGGTAGAAACCAAGGTGACTTTGGTCATGGATTATGACTCAAAATGATTGTAAAAGTAATCTTTCGCATGAATAGTCTAATGTTGTGGCTTGGCTTAATATGTAGCTTCAAATTCATACAAGTAAGATTTCCCTAGTAAGATTTTACATACCTTAGAAGGTGAAATTCCAATAGTAACATTATATTCCATAGGCTTGAATTTGTACTAAAATGTGCATTGTTGTTGGACATGTATATCTTTCCCATACTAGAGCCACCCTAATGAATATGTATTTTTATGTGCATCAATGGTAAGAAAAAGGGTATAAGTTATGGATTATGTGATTATGTTGTTATAGTTGATACTATCAATGATGACATGGAGATTTTAACCCTTAAACCAAAACATTATGTGGAAAAGACATTTATGTTATTCATAAATGTCAATCATAGTGGTACTAGTACTCAGACAAGAGGCATCTAGATCAATGTCATCCATTGATGTGTGTTCTCATGGAGATTGTGTGAGAAAGGAATAATTCATGTGACATTAAAAATTTTCATGAGTGTATGGGTAATGGTTTTGGAACCACTTATCACTTAAATTCTTATTTGTGCCTTTATATGAAATAAAATGCACTAGCAACTTTAAGGGTTGAGAAATATTTTGGTGCTACTATCCTTTATGATAAGTGTGTTTTTACTTATGAATATAAGGTTTTCATAGGTATTTGTGTAAATTCTATGCCATGCATGTTGAATTGGATTAAGAGGTGACATACTACTTCATCTTGTCCTTATATTCAATCTTTGTAGCATTATGATATGTTTTCCCCAGAGTGTTAAAAGTCAATAACTCCATATTCACACATACATAGGATGAGAGTACACTAATATACTTCAAAACCTTTTTTTTTTTAATGTTCTTGTGTAGGTGAATAGAGTAATCATGGAGAATGTTGGTGTAGTCTTCTATGGACTAATTTTTGCATTGACATATTTGTTGAAACTTGATGTATTCATATTCAAAGTGGTATAGAGGGTAGTATTCCTCCTTCATTGTGTCAAAAAAAGTATTATAGGATTTAATTAGAATGAAATTTTGTCTTCGCTATGAACTAAATATCTACCACCAATGAACAATTGGTATTGACATCTTTAATAATTTAAAGGTGTTTTTTTCAGCATCAGTGAAAGAATTAATCGATAAGTATGCCTTAAGTTGTCATTCTAGTAATCTAATGCTTTGGTATCAATATTTCCTTTGAATATAGTGATGTCAATATTTAATTGAGCCTTGAAGGGGATTTTTTACTGAAACCATTTGTGAGAAAACTATGGAGGTGTGGTAGAAGGTGTTAGATTGAGTTATAACATCAATTCATAGAAGTGGCCAAAATGTTTGGTGTGTTATGCCTCTAGTGTGTTAGCAATTAGATTTCACACATTAAGGGATACCCAAAGTTTATTTTAGAAGTTATCCATATTAGTTTTTCAATGAAATTCTTTTGGATATTCTAAAATAGAATCGATTGACAAACCTTCCTTCTCAAGTTGCACTTGTGTGTTTACATGCATATAAAGGAATATAGATTTTTAGCTCTAATACCAACGATCCACACCATGGGACATAAGACCCAAAATTTGGGGTAAAACCAAGTTTTTTTAAAGTAGAGTGAATTATAAAATCTAATTAATAAATAAATAACTAAACACATTCAATGGAGTTGAAGTCTGATTTGCAGGAAACACAACTTCTATTCATTAACAAAGAATAGGGAAAACTGGTACAATGTGATATAGTGAATGTTTTATAGAGTAGATATGTGAAGTATGATATACATGTTATGAATATGTCCAGCATAAACCTTTATCCCATTGTGTATGTTACATCCTTACAAAAATAAAATACAAGATTGATTACAACCATTGTTAGTTGCCAAGATGATGGCTGTGTCAATTCATCTTCCAGGCTAAATGATGGCTATTAAACCCATTGGATAACATGTATAGGGATAGTAGGAATGTATATGTATTATGTAATACAAAAAATTAGTGATTTATGTGGAACTATGAGATATGGTGAGGGACTGTAAGGCACACAAGTATATTAGCTATAGAGTACATAGAATATGGTGAGTTGGCACAAAACTTGTGTGATGCATAAGATAGTGAGGAACACAAGTTTGTGAGCTATGGCATGGAACTACCATGCATGTGAGGAAATTATATAAAATAAATAGCTATTATGTATACTATACTATAGTTTTTAATGGTGAATAATTCAATGAGAAAGTGTAAGGCTTTTATTTCATGCAAGATTGAAAATTGTGAAGTGCACATTAATGAGTGAAAAATAGTTAGTATTAGAATTCTATGATATGTTTCATGACTTGTGTGTATATATTTGAGTAAAATTTAGGCAAAGAGTTTAAAATATTGGGTGAGAGGTACATGCCTCGTGTAGTAAAGTGAATGAGGTGTAAACTCGACAACATGGGAAATGCACACGTATTAGTGAAAATGGTTCCTATAATTTAATTTTCACTATCACACAATGTGATTTAATTTCTTAGTTTTTATCATGCCTATCAAACTAGATACACTAATTATGTGATTAGAATGATTATAAACTACTTTATAGACATATATGATAGATGATCTGACACATATCAAAATTACTCAATTTTTCTAGAAAATAATGCATTTTATATTTTTTAGATGAAATTTTAACTTTAGGACATTTGTATTATTTTCAAATTTTTATAATTCAAAATTGAATAATTTATGATTTTTACTGCTTGGTCTAGGATCATCCCATTTTTGATATTGTTATCCTATATGGGACATTATTGACCTAAATGGGATGTTTTTGTTTGATGATTCTAGCCATTTTGGTCAATGTTATCCTTTTCTATGATGATACTTTCTTCAGAATACTTTTGCATGTATGTTTCAATTATTTTGATATGATTTTATTTGTACATTATGCTTTAATGGTGTGATTTAAATGCATGAAAGTTATGATTTGAATGACATATGAATACATTTATAGAGCTTAAGTTATATGATGTCGATTGCTAGATAATAAAAGAGGAAGGCTTAAGACATGTTGGTTGAATGGGCCAAATTATTTTGAATATGCACTTGATGACAACATTTATTAAGATATGTAACATTAATTATTGTGCATTTTTATTTCCAACAATGGAGGATGACCATCACACTATAATATAAGTGGTCTATATTATGGTTTCCCATTAGTGGAAAGAGGTCAATTGTGATGGATGTAAAGGGTTTAACATACATGTGGTGATATCATATATATATATATATAATATATATATATATATATATATATATATATATATATATATATATATATATATATATATATATATATATATATATATATATATTATAGGGTGATGATTAGGGTAAAATTTTAATTGAGACTATTTTACATTTAGATGTACTATAGTTATGTATATTTATATGATGTATACTTGTATCATTTTTTTATGATCAATGGATGAGCTGTGGAAAGTTTACATAGCATGTAAGACATTATGAATTATATTTAGGAGAGTCATATTAGATATTTTGTGGGTGTATTATGCTATCCAACTTATATTGAGACTTTTATACATATATATTGGAGGTTCATGCTAGTGGGCTTAGAAAATCCACATTTTTACATGTGACTATTATCATATAATTATGGTGCATATATTTATTGGTCCCTATGGAGATTGGGTTCATCCCAATGTCTTTTAATTTTGGTGGGTGTTACCATGCTGGAGGAGTTTGAGTATTATAGATAATTGAGTCATTTTAGACATATTTACTCCAGTGATGATCTATGTGTATCTATATATGGGATTTTAGGTATGGATATTTAATGTCATAAAGATAAAACATATACAAGTTATTGTATGTCTAAAAGAGTGTTTCATTTACATTTTTTGAGATATTTCAATATGATTTTGCTAGTCAATAATTTGGTTTGATTTGGGATGTGTCTCTAGTGACTTACCCATGGATGTGAATTAAAAAGCCACTATTATAATAGGGGTGGGTCCAAGGTCTATAGGTGATGAATTGGATCCTTGACAAGTGATGGAGTGAGATATTGTAGTTCCATTACCAGTAGGTGATGATGAAGGATGTAAAACAACCTATAGATAGTGGTAGAATACTTATTAGTTGGTTGTATTATTTATAACTATAATAAGTAATATTGGAATTATGCCCCATGAAGATGGTGGAAGGGATAAAAATGGATGAGGTGGAGATGTTTTAAATATATCAAAGGCATAACCTAAACCATAAATATCACCTTATCTTGTACCATAACCTACAACATAGTTAATTCATGTTGAAATCATTATTATCATAGTTTTTGATACCATTGTGTTTGATCATGAGCACATTTATGGTTTTTAGTTGATTATTGATATTATTATAATTTGTTTCTAATTTATTCATGTAATTGGTATTTTAAGTGATGAATATTAGTCGATGATGGTAGATAAGTCCTTATGTACCTTGAAATGGAATGTGGTGTATGATATAGTGGGTAATAACTTAGTTGATCAAGCTGACTAGATTACCAATGATCATGTACATTTTAAAAATAATTGTATAAATACTATTGACATGTATACCATACTTAATGATGAGCATGATGACTTACCTCAGATACTTGAGATAATTTACACTTCATAATCTAATCAAATGCAGGATATTATTTAGATTAGGGTGATTTAGATTTTTATTAGATGATATAAGTCACAGTTATGATCATATGGATTAGTTAGAAGAGATGGATTGTCAACTTCATAAACTACTTGGATAGTTAGTAGTGATATATCAGATGATGAGGATGGCCCCATCATTGAGTGAAAATTTTATTATAAACATGATATTACACACACACACACACACACACACACACACACACACACACACACACACACACACACACACACACACACACACACACACACACACACACACACACACACACACACACACACACACATACACACACACACACACACACACACACGATACACATATAATGTTTGTTGAATATTATTATTCTTTCATCTTAGTTACTCAAAACTAGTTTCAAAAAACATGTAGAAAAATAAAGTATCAAAATCTAGCTGGTGAATTTACAATTGAATAATTTGAAATAATTTTGCTTCTTGTTGATCTAATACTCTATTGACCTATACTATCAATTATTTCATCGAGACTTGATTCACTTTTTTATTCCATTTTTTATTTATATAAGATATAAATACACTTATACCATGTTTTTTTTAATGTTTTAAACCATGCATTTTTAGTATCACCTCTATCGAGAGATCCAATGACCAATGGCTCTTATGTAGGAATATCTTAGTATAATTTGATCATAATAGAATATGAACTATAATAAGGATTTATTCTAATGGTTTGAATTTTTAAAGGCCAATATACCATTTTTTCCTTGGTAGCAATGTTTTAGAATGTCTTAGTATTCATAGAATAACTACTAGGAGCAGGGGAGGAGGATGCATGAAAACATAACTATATAGCTCTATAACTTATCCTACTTAATAATATTCAAGATAAAATAAGGTAATAAACTAATAAGTACATTTGGGGATATATTTAAATTGGGATCATGACCAATAATGGATCCACTAACCTATACTAAGGGATCTAATACCACACTATGGCAAAGGAGAGGTTTCAAAGGACTCTTGGCAAATGTCATCTTGTGATAACCCTAGTTAGGTTTTTATGATTTTAAATAATGTTAAAGAATATAATCCACTAAGAAACTATACAAGTTAATCTATTAAATGCATATGAAAGATAATATAGTGATCACAAAAGCTTGTGGCACAAATGGGGAAGATAAAAAACATGTAAAGATAAATTTGTCTATAACATGGAGAAGATCTAAGAAATGAGAATATAATCACCTAAAAAATATACTTGACTACTAAGATTTATACTTGAGACCACTTATCCCTAACATAGCCTTAAACCTATCCTAGGGCCTATTTTCACACTTATCCAATTTTATGTGGGATAGAGGCATACTTTGTCACCCCTAAAGTAGTCTTAGACCCTCATTATTACATCTTGATATTTTGTGCCTCAAGTTATACCACCTAAAAAATAACACCATAATAGGGATAGTAGTGACACATGCTTCTAATATCCCAATTTTGGTGTTACTACCCTTTCCCTCCTTTTTTCACAAATGAATATATTTTCAAACCTTAGACCTCATAGGCTTAGTAGAGACCTATTTTAGCACCTAAGAAATATCTAGAATAGTATTTATACATGAATTCTCCAGCCATTAGATGGAAATGAGATGAAATTCAAATAAATAAACTCATAACAAGTTATGCACAATTAAGGTTATCAATCCCTATTTTCCCGTACTTTTACAAAAGATCATATACAACATTCTTAAGCTTAGATTTCAAGTCTTAATGAAATTCAAAGCACTCAGTTCAACCATCATACTAGTTTCACTTGCACTTACACAAACACTTAAGTGGGTAGAACTACATCAGGCTAGATCCCTCTTTAGAGTATTGGTATGTATTCAAATCTCATTATAGTAAGGTGTTGAAGATGTCTAACCTACTCGAATAACAAACACACCTTTCTACCTGTCTCAGATAGATGACCTAACAACATGGAAGATTAGTGTTTTCTCTTAAATTTAATCAAAATAATCCATCTATAGGGTTTCATAGCTTGTGCACATAGGAATAAGATTAACAAACCTAAACACATGTGACACCAAAAGCTTTGAATAATCTTGAACATTAAACACTACTACCAAAATATGGACACTAGAGCCATATGACACTACTGTCCAATTAGGGTGCTACTATCTAGAATATTTTTTGACACCTAGATCCTATTTGTGACACTCAAACCAACCTTTATTTCAGTTCTCAACTAATAAATCATTTATTTATCATTTTTTTAATCTAAGTTATCATTTACATTATTTATTTCTATTTTCAAAAAGGTCAAAATTAGTCAATTTTGTAACAAATAAATGGTTGTATTTATTACATATTTATACCCTAATTTTCTATACTCATATATTTAATAACATAGGATTTACATTCACTATTTTGTAATAGGTTAAAACATTTGGTGAACCTGGATTACTTCAAATGCTATTCAAACCCTAACCCTAGATGCCCTTTGGGTTTGTATCCTTTTTATTTTTATGATGAGATATTAGTTATAAAATATCATATTTGTTTCAGTATTTGTTTTTTTAAATATTTCATAGATTGAATTTATTTAAAGGTTAAAAATACACAATAGTTTATTTTCTTACCCCCCAACCTACAATGGTAGAATTCATCAATTGATTTGATGAAACTGATAAAATACAATTACAACATTTGTTCCAAACATTAATATATGCAAGATAACATTATCAATATTATCCATGAAGAACTTAAAAAATCAAATAATGGTTAATCTTCTAATCTCATAGATAATAATATTATTACACCTATGTTAGGGTCAAATTAGTTAGCACAACAACTGATTTAAAATTAAAAAACCTTAAATTATTGATACACCTCCTATGGAATTTCTCCTCTCCAAATGTACTATCCATTATTCAAGAGGTTCATACTCTATAGGCTAAAGTGTTACATCTTAAGCAAGGATTCACTAGGCCATCACATTCCTTAGATTATCATGTTCTTTTACATACAACTTTGGCTTGTCACATTATGACAAATCCTTTTCCATATGGATTCATGGCACCTAAGCTTACATTATATGATGGTAAGGGTGACCAAGAATACCATCTTCACATTTTCCACATAATATGTTTGGACAATGTGTCCAATGATTGGCTCCTCACTAATTTTTTTTCATGTAGTATAAAGGATTATGCCTTATAATGGTTTTATGATCTGTTGAATCAATCTATCAACACCTTTAATCCACTGGTACATAATTTTCAAGCATAATTGTCATAAACATTAGTGATAAGATCTCATATGAACAAGTTTGACAATTGAAACATAAATAAAATGAACCTATTAAATATTATGTCTTGTGATATAAGACTATATTGGCAAATTTGACTAGCCTAATGGTAGATAAAGAGCTCTAGGATATATTCAAATATATATTAATACAATAATTACTTGAAGTATATTTTAAATAAGTTTCCAACCTTCATAGATTTATGCTACATAATGAAAGAAAGAGAAGTCAATCTTCTCCCTATGGGTAAATGAAAATAAATAAGTGGATTAGAATAAACTACTAAGAGTTATGGTAAGCATCCATATAAAGTAAGGACCACTAAAAACAAGATTAATCCATAGTCCATAGTTAACACAAATCTAGATCCATCTCCTCACTTAGTTTTATTAACTCCTCCATGCATAGTTTTTACCATCCTTTAGAATTTCCATCACGTGTTTTATAGTAGCTATTGAAATGAAATGTCATATCTATCCCTACCATAAAAGTGGTTGATATGACATGGATATTCTAGAGAACTATGATTCCAATGCATTTTTTGAATATCACAAGGCACTAAGCCATACAAAGAACTAATAAATAATCTTGAAACATAAAACACATGATTTGAAAGAGGTTAACATTATTGATGTGGGAAAACCCACATAGGCACTAAAAGTTCAACAAACAAAATCTAAGACATTGAAAATATTCTCAAATCCATTTCCAAATTACATAGTAAATTACATGGGGGCACTTCAGGTGTTCACTATACATATGAGGCACATCCACCATAAACATCATATCACACTATTGTAGATTATGTATACCCATTACATAATATCGTCAATGTGTACCATACTATATTTCCAACTAGACCACTTGTCTCCTTCTCAAAATAGGAGATTTTTATGATGATTTAAATTTATATGTGCTCTTTGTATGAGCCTACATAGATGATCATCCTATTTAGAGTGTTATGTCTAACAATGGTTCAAGTATTAACATGTGAACTATCACACTTATATAGAATTTGAGTTATTTATAGCATGATATATCTCTTACATACAATTAATCATAGTTTTAGTGGCCATGTTTAGAGCTCCATCAAGGAGATTGTACTTTCACTACAGGTTGGACCAGCACATATGGCCACAAATTTCTTAGTATTACCTAGTTTAGGCACATTTTACATGTTATTGGGTAAGCCATGGATACAACAACTATGATCCATCCCAAACATTATGCATATATGACTTAAATATGTACATACAAATCAAGTGATCATAGTTGAGGGTCTTTTATATAAATATCCTCTACTTATCCCACAAGAAGTTACACTATAATTTATAATTAAAACTTTAACCATAGTTCCTTTTAGTACAACAAAGAGTTTAGTGAAGCCTCCAATGTAGGTGAGGTATATCCTACAGTGTTTCTATGTAAGCATACTCTCACAAAGAGACCATTATTAGAGAGAATCCTATGTCAAATATATATTTTATATTCTAGACGACCTCCCTCTACGCATTTTCTTTTGAAATTAGTATTATTGAGTTTTTAGGGTTCTCGACACATGAAAACTATGCAAGCTATGACGTCTTATACTAGATGGGTCCCTAAGACCCATATAGTTCATAAGACATTGTAATCAATTTCACAGATTCCTAGCACCACTTCATAGGTAGTGATATATATAAATCACCTGATGTAGTATGTTTTGGGACTATAATTACCTTTTCATACACCACACAATCACTATTCCTTTATTTAAAATAAACCACATTGATAGTGAGTCTCCCATGAGACTCATCAGGTATTATTTTTATTCCCTTATTGTACATACTTTCCTTATCTCTTACTCCTTATACATAGAATTTTTTCCTGTTACTTGTACATACATTATATCCAAAACATACAAAAATAATATAATATGTCAAAAACACAAAAACATTCAAATATTTTCTTAGCAAATACAAAATTATAGATTTTATGCATTATCATGTTTACACTTCTTATACTTGTTAGACATTACTTATGCTAGCTATTTTAGTATAGTCAGTTTTATCATACATACATGTTTCAGTTTTTGTTGTTGAGTTCTTATAGATTTCTATAGGACTAGGTCCACTATGCTAATCTAGATTTGTTATTATCTACCCACTAGGAAACATACATAGACACATGGGTTCTTTATTTTACACATTCTCCCTTTTGGGGGCACTCGATAAATAGTTTTAATTACGAGGTTACATATTTGTATACTCTACATCATAGTTTTAACATTGTTATATATTGATATTTATCATGCTATACTTACTCAAAAATTTTACAAGTTATTGCTAATTTAGACTCAGTATACATACTTTTAGTTCTTACATAGATTCGTATTACATGTTCATATATAATTTAATTTTTGACTTTCCTAGTTTAGAATTGATTATTTCTCTATGTTGTTTATATTTGAGGGAATTTGAATATGCCATTGATGTTTGGATCTATGCCACTTATTTTTAGAGTATGTATGCTTTGGACATGTGACCATGTACTTTTGTGTGCTTTCCTAATTATGTATTTGTATATTTGAACATATCCTTCTATGTGGACATAAGCCAAATTGCTTGATTTTTACTTATGTGTATATTTGAACATGTCCTTGTATGTCTTATTTTATTAGATTTATTTACATGTGCCCATGCACCTTGTATTGTGTCCCCTTCACCTAATTTTCATGCCTTATGTGTGTTGTATGTGTAATTTTTTGTATGCATCATGGCCATGACACTTGCCTCTTTCTTATTATACAATTTAGTTTTTGATACCATGAGGGAATTCATGCATCTCCCTTTCTTTCTGGGGTGCCATGATGGACATCATGACCCATACACATAGGTAGCTACTTAGTTATTACTTAGATTTGATGTTACATATATTATTATATATATCTTGATAGCTTTTAGAATGCTATACATAACATACATCTCACATTACAATCTTATTAGATTATCTTACATTCTTATGTTATGTATGTAGCTTATATTGGATTATTACATATATATCATATATGATCTAGATAATGCAAATCTTGTAGAGATTTTTTATTTTGAGCATAGTTCTTACATAAGTTCAACAACTCCCCTCAAAAGAGGGGGAATTCATAGGGGTTTGCCACATAGATTAGACTCCCATAATTCACTCACAATACATTTTTAGCACATAAGTTCATATTATATAAATCAAACTAAGGTAAACATAATGGAAAATAGTGACATAAAGATTAATAAAGTTGCATAAAAATCATAAAAATTGGACATTAACACTAAAATTGGGAGACTAGCACCGCATGGTACTACTATCCAAGATATGGTGCTTCTATTTAGTAGCCTTAGTTTCATAAAAATATAGATTACCCAAAAGAGTGTAGTAGGTATAGTCCAAGTCTATACAAGTTTAGTGATAGATTTAACATTTTTGGCTTAGTTTAGCTAAGATTCATACCAAATTGCTCAAATTAAGGGAATAATGCATGGCATGACCATTCCCATTTTTATTTTAGATATTGAGATATAGATTATTACAACTAAATCTAGTATGTATATGTTTAGATATCAAATTTGGGGGCATGTACACAACACATTATTTTCATTTACTCACACACTGGTTAATCAAATGAAATGACAAGTTCCATGCCAAAATATATGTTATATATATAATACATCATATTTTAGATTGTAAACTAGTTTCATGCCTTACTCCATATTCAATGGTTGGCATTCCTGAGTGGCTCAAAGCTACCTAATATACCATGTGGTTATAGAGTTGACATCTCTAGTTAGACATTTTTAGTTACATTACATAGTTATAATTTTAGATGCTTCTACTACACATGGATAGGTAATTATAGATTAATATTATAATTGAGTTCTTAAGACACATAAATGAGATGGTTAGACACACCATCAATCTAATCCAAGCTATTCATAGGTCATGATCCACCAAGCAAGGGTGGATGATGATGTAGTCAAAATCATATTGAGTTATTTAGTCACTAACACATGAGGATTGAACAATCCATTAGCTTAGTCCAAGATATTCATTGATTAATCACTATATACATGCACACAAACATGTTGTCACTAGGTTTATGCACCCAGTGAGTTGTATTTGTTCCTTTCCTCTCTCTTATCCCTTTACTTAATTTTACTTCTTTACTAAAGTTTATCTTTTCTTTTGATTTCTCTTAAGTAAGTACTAATCCACACACATTTCACTTGTAGGACATGTAATGGATCATGCTTTACATACTCAAATCCAAACTCATAGGATTCACCTCTTAGGAAGGTTTAGGTATGCTTCTTTTTCCTTTATCATAGTCATTTCATCCTATTGATTTTTTTGAATAAAGGGGAGTAAATGTAATCACCTAAAAATGACACTTGAGTGCTAAGAGTGATAATTGAGACCACCTATCCCTCTATTATCCCTAGATGTAATGTCCCTTACTTAGGGGCTCCTTTTCTTCTGCAAAAGCTCTGATACCACTGTAATGCCCCCTTCTGATACTAGAACCAAAGCTCTGATACCACTGTAATGTCCCTTACTTAGGGGCTCCTTTTCTTTTGCAAAAGCTTTGATACCACTGTAATGTCCCCTTCTGATACCAGAACCAAAGCTCTGATACCACTGTAATATGCCCTTCAAACAGGGAATATAGAAACACAAAAGCTCTAAATAAAGATACAAATTTTACAAAATAAATTTAGAAGATAAATAATAAACCACAGTATAATCTCTCAATAGCAAATCAAAGATCTTATCACTTGTTCTTCTAGATGATTACACAATTGAGTCTCTGTCATACAAATAAAATAATATGAAATATTCTATCTTAAAACCCTAGGCTTTTGCAAATCTAGAAATTAAGCTTGAATCTTAGCTTGTTGTCTCGAACACACAGTCACCAGTGTCGGTCGATATATTGTTGACGTCAGACTCTAATGGTCCTTATCTACCGACGTCGGTCTTCAGTCTTTCGATGTCGGTCATTGGGGATGCTCTGTCTACCACGGTCGGTATCTGTGTGGATATGTACAGACCTATACAGACTTCATACGGCCACCAATAAAGCACACCCTGTCTATTTCAACCCTTGATCTGAAGATATATGGCTCTAATACAAAATATCTCTATCTGTATAATTTATTGAATCAAAAACCTAATAAAATAAATACTTGGAAAAGCTCTGTTGCAACTTCTGTATGAAGTTACCTCTCAAATCTGTAAACCTCTATGATAACTTCTATATGAAGCTATCTCTTAATTTGGCAATAGATCAACTGATATTTCATAGCCTCTAAATCACACACACTGAAGAGTGGACATTCTCCAATGCAGATGGAATCTTGGATCCCTTGGCTCAGTATTCATAGAAGAATTATTCAATATCAAAAATCAATAATCAATGCATAATTCCAACTCTCTCCCATGAGAAACCCTTATACCCTCCAAAGGTGTGCTTGCTAAAATTAGATTTCCTTAAATTAGACTTAGGGTTTCTTAAATTAGAATTATGGTCTTAAAATTAGACCAATTCTTAAATTAGAATTAGGGTCTTAAAATTAGACCAAATAATTAATAATTAATTAAAATTAAACCAAATAATTAATATTTGATTAAATTAATCAAATATTAATATCTCCCTTAATTCCTGTCTAAAAGAGCCTAAACGAAAACCAACTAGAAAAATTATGCTAAACGAAGCCAAGCCAATCTCCATCAAGACCCTCTAACCATCCTATCAGCCTGCGAGGGTTGCATAATAGGCTAACCATGAAGTCTAAAGATGTCACCTAAAAAGGGGACATGACAATCCACCCCTCCTAAAATTGCTTGTCCCCAAGCAATCTCGAAACAAAAAACTAATCAATCCACCTGGATCCCAAATGTAGTTATGCCCTACACTATTATTAATCAATGTACGCCCCTGTAATATCCTCAAAAATATAACCAAGAGAAATCTAAAATCAAACTGGTGAATGCAACTCAACCAAACTCTAAAAGCACAACTGTCATAGTTAGGAACCCAAGAGAAACAAATGCTCAAAGTATCATAACCCAAGTAGAATGGACAACTCAAACTGCCAATTCCATCTACAAAAGATGGTGCCAATCCATCCCATATCTGATCCCTCTATAAAGGTGGCACAATGAACAGTACCACACTATCATATGTGTGAGAAGAATCAATCTGGAGACTTGACTCCACTGGTATCTCAAACTCATTAGAATCAGGTACTCCCAAATCCTAAACATGTGTGTCAGCCTCAACAACATGCTCCTCAGCAACAACTATAAGAATGTACTCACCACCAACCACCTCAATATACAAATGAATTGGGTCTGGGGCTAGTGAAGACTGCAAATACTCTAACTCTATGGTCATCTCAACCAAATGAAATTATGACTCCTCATAAGCCAACTATGTACTCTTAAGAATCTCAGAAGTCACCTCAAGCTGCTAAGTAAGCTTACTCACCTTATCTTCCTTGACCAATAATGCATCATATGTTGTGCTACCCCACTCCATAAGAT
Source organism: Torreya grandis (assembly GCA_037957365.1). Classification (NCBI taxonomy): domain Eukaryota; kingdom Viridiplantae; phylum Streptophyta; class Pinopsida; order Cupressales; family Taxaceae; genus Torreya; species Torreya grandis. Next base: position 1,276,075 of record JARHVA010004329.1, on the reverse strand, counting down.
AATCTCTATCAGCTACCAACTGCATATAATCTTGTCTCAAAATCTGAATATCCTCCCATAAAGAGTGGATCTCTATCAAGGACAAATAACAGCCTCCCTACTCAATGCTAGTAGGGGAACCCCATCCATAAACTGTTAAGAACTGATGAGCATCATCAAAATGGTTGCAAGCGGTAGCAATGTCTCACTCACTAACTCTCAGCTAACTAGACACATGGTGACACTAGCTAGACTGTCTCCTACAATCTTCCCCTGATGCATGGTCCAAAAGAGTAGACTCAAAATCACTGATCTCTAGAGTACTACCATCCATACTCTATGAATCAACTCCAAAGCTCTTATCAACATATAGAGTATCAACAACTGTAGCATCACTGTGTAACTCCTCCATACCAAAAGAAACTACCAGTGAAACTAAGTCCTCAAAATTGTCCACTGCATTCTCCTGGGTGTCATCTGTAATAATTGGATCCTGGGACTCTTCTAAAATCTCTACCATAGCTGAGAGATCATCAAACCTTAGTGCATTAACATCTGAGCACACCTCTACACTCTAAGTGCAAGCATTAGACTCATCCTCATCTTCACTATCTCCTATCTCATAATAATCATAATAATCATGGGACATGCTGCTCTCTTGTCTAAGTGATCTATAGTGCTCTCTCTTTAGCTTAACAAAGCAATCAAAAGATAACCTCCCCTAAACTTTTGGAGTTAATAACTCCCACTCATCCTTCACTGTCATGTACCGTGTGGATTTGTCTTTGGATGTAGGATATGAAAGAGATTCATTTAACCTCTTCAAACTTAGTTTCAACTTCTTCATATCATAGTCCCACTATCTCTGAGTAATTGAAGACATCATGGATACTTCGTTGATTCAATCTACCCAAACTACCCAACAAGATGGCAGGACATAGCTCTGATTTGCCCAATAGGATGGCAAGAATTTGGCTCTAATACCACTGTAATGTCCCTTACTTAGGGTCTCCTTTTCTTCTGTAAAAGCTCTAATACCACTGTAATGTCCCCTTCTAATACTAGAACCAAAGCTCTGATACCACTATAATGTCCCTTACTTAGGTGCTCCTTTTCTTCTACAAAAGCTCTGATACCACTATAATGTTCCCTTCTGATACCAGAACCAAAGCTCTGATACCACTGTAATATCCCCTTCAAATAGGGAATATAAAAACACAAAAGCTCTAAACAAAGATACAAATTTTGCAAAATAAATTCAGAAGATAAATAATAAACCATAGTATAATCTCTCAATAACAAATCAAAGATCTTATCACTTGTTCTTCTAAATGATTACACAATTGAGTCTCTATCATACAAATAAAATAATATGAAATATTCTATCTTAAAACCCTGGGATTTTGCAAATCTAGAAATTAAGCTTGAATCTCGACCTGCTGTGTCGAACACATAGTCACCGGCGTCAGTCGATATACTACCAACATCAGTCTTCAGTCGGCTGATGTCGGTCATTAGGGATGCTCTGTCTACCACGGTCGGTATCTGTGTGGATCTGTATAGACCTATACAGACTTCATACGGCCACTAATAAAGCACACCCTATTTGTTTCAACCCCTGATCTGAAGATATATGGCTCTAATATAGAAGATCTCTATCTGTATAATTTATTGAATCAAAAACCTAATAAAATAAATACCTGGAAAAGCTCTGTGACAACTTTTTTATGAAGTTACCTCTCAAATCTGTAAACCTCTGTGATAACTTATGTATGAAGCTATCTCTCAATTTGGCAATAGATCAGCTGATATTTCATAGCCTCTAAATCGCACACACTGAAGAGTGGATGTTCTCCAATGCAGATGGAATCTTAGAACCCTTGGCTCAGTCTTCACAGAAGAATTATTCAATATCAAAAATCAATAATCAATGCATAATTCAAACTCTCTCCCATGAGAAACCCTTATACCCTCCAAAGGTGTGCTTGCTAAAATTAGATTTCCTTAAATTAGACTTAGGGTTTCTTAAATTAGAATTAGGGTCTTAAAATTAGACCAATTCTTAAATTAGAATTAGGGTCTTAAAATTAGACCAAATAATTAATAATTAATTAAAATTAAACCAAATAATTAATATTTGATTAAATCAATCAAATATTAATATCTCCCTTAATTCCTATCTGAAAGAGCCTGAACGAAAACCAACTGGAAAAATTTTGCTAAATGAAGCCAAGCCAATCTCCATCAAGACCCTCTAACCATCCTATCAGCCTACGAGGGTCACATAATAGGCTAACCATGAAGTCTAAAGATGTCACCTAAAAAGGGGACATGACACTAGACCTATCTTAGGTCCTATTTTCATAATTATCCAGCTTTCATGAGGGCCAAAAGTATCCCTAGTCATCCTAAAAGTAGTTCTAGACCCCATTTTTATATCCTAGTCCTTCTTACCTCACGTTCTTCCACCTAAACACTAGAACCATAATAAGGACAATAGCACTGCATGGTTCTAGTGTCCCAATTTCGGTACTATATCCCTTTCCCTCCTTTTTTAAAAATGAATATATTTTCAAATCTTAGACCTCCTATGGTTTGCCTATACCTATTTTATCACTTGCACAAACACTAGAAAAATATATGGAAATGAGATGAAAATCATACATACAAACTAAGAACAAGTTGTGTATAATTAAGGTTATCAATCCCTATTTTTCATTACTTCTATATACTACCATCTAATTTTTTTAAAGCTTAGATTACTCATATTTGTAGTCCCAAGATTATTCAAATAACAAAAATCAACCATCATACTAGTTTCACTTACACTTGCACCAAAACTTATATGAGGATATCTACATTGGGCTTGATCCCTCTTTAGAGTATTGGTATGTAGTAAACTCTCATCATATTGGGGTGTTGAGGATGTCTAGGCTAACCTACTAACAAATACACTTTTATACCTGTATCAAATAGATGCCCTAATAACATGGATGATTAGGGTTTGCTCATAAAATGAATAAAAATATTTCATTTATATGTTTTTAGAACTTGTGCACGTAGGAATAGGATTGACAAACATAGACATAGGAGCACTCAAAATCTTATAATAGTCCTACATAAAGGACACTACCATAAAAATAATTACACTATCACCACATGTAACTACTTTCCAATTAGGGTACTACTATCCAATTAAGGTGCTACTATCCATAAGGGGTTTTAACACTTAGATAGTATTTTTGACACATAGACAAGCCTTTGCCTCAATTTTTAGCTTCCAAAATCATCCATCTCAATCATTTTATAGATAATTTATTATTTAAATTATTTATTACTATGTTTAGAAATGTTAAAATTAATTAATTCTATAAAAAAATATTGGTTGTATTTATTACCTATTTATACACTTATTTACTATACTCAGCTGTTTAAAAACATAGGATTTACATTGACTAAGTCCTATATGGTTAAAATAGAGAGATGTAAAACCATATATGGCAACTCTACAAAATCTACTTACTAAAATATGAAGGGGTTAAGAAAATACATACCTTTATTAAAGTGAACCCATCATGCCTCAATATCTCTCTTGGCCAATTATTATTTACAAGCATTTGTTGTGGGATTGTAAGGATCAGAAGGATAAATTATCTCTAGGCTATAATATCTATGCTATGCATCCAAGACTTCCACAAGACAAGTGTTACTCTTTCAAGGGAAAAAAATTAAGTAATAAAACTTCATATTTATTATATAAGTAGATTTATGAGTACTAATGATACACAATTGATCAATCCTCCCTTAGAAATTAAATTAAAGGTGTTATATATAGCCACATATTGATCTTAAACCCTCACCAAAATTAAGTTGATTATTTGGCCTAGTCAACCTCATCAGGTAGGAAATATAGCTGTTATTTCTTGACCTATGTTGGCTTGGGTTGACTTAGTTCTATAACATGTGGTAAATCATAGAATGGGGTCGACCTAGTAGGATACATGGTAAAAATGGGTATTTAATTAGTTAAAATCTATTTTAAATGATGAGTTGTTTAGTAAAGTGTATAGGAAGGGTTTAAAAGTCTATGGAAATGGATAGGAGTATATTTTATTGGTTTTAAATGGTGGTATAGTGGATGACAATCGTAAAAATCATGAAAGGTATAACAACTTCTTTCTTGATGCACCCTTAAAGGCATGCACTCAAAGAGATTGAGATTTGATGGGTTATTTCAAGAAATACAACATCAATAATTGATAAGGTTTTTTTAAAATATTGTGTGTATACATATACCCCACTTGAATCTGATCACATGTCATGAAGTTGTAAGATGTGATGGTGCTTTGAGAAAGAACATACCCACAATGTTGAGCTAATAACTTCCATTAAAAATTATAAATTGAAATTACATTAAGTAAATGACTAAAATAAGTGAAAGTATCATATATTTACCTTGACTTACCTTTATAATTTAATGGTTGTCTTGATGTAATTATAATTTTGATCATGGAGGGCACATTAATTACTTTTGACAAACCCTAGCAATAAAAAATTAAAGAGAAAAAAAATAAAACATAAGGAAATAAAAATAAATAAAAATAGATTAAATAGTTAATTATTAATATAGGGTGAAAAATTCTAAATTAGATCCCAAAGGACCAAATCAAACTAAGAGTAAAATAAGGTAGCCAAAAAAATCAAGGCTACTAAATGATAAAAAAAACTCTAACAAAATATACTTTAAGTAAGAAAAGAAATAAAATAGATCAAACCAAGGACATGTGAAAGTAAAGTGATAAGTCAAAAAACATCATAAAAAAAGAAACAACCCAAAATTAAATGAAGATGGAAAAGGAACATAAATTAAAACAACATTCATGAGTTAGAAGTAACAATCTAGACTCATTTTGTAATGTAAAAAGTTAAATATAGAAATAGAGCAATACGATCGGTAAAAAGATTCTTAAATAACATTTATAATTTTTAGAGGAAATTAAGTACATCCAAGAATAATAAAGTAGTGATATAAGAAATTAATACATAGCCACTCAGAAATATAGTTTTATTCATAATGTAAACATAACTAAAATAGAACTATGAGTAGAATGTTTTTAAGATGTGAAGAAGAGGGTTTTAAGAAGTTGGAAAAATATATTTAGAAATAAACTTACTTGTCAAGGGGGAAATAAAATGGGTAGTGAAGGAAGTGTAGGTATTATCAAGGTAGAAAATCTTTATCAAAATTAGGAAATTAAAATTAAGTTGGCATAACAAGAGGAATTTTGACATTAAGGACTCTAGAGAACTTACATTAGCCACACAAATTTGTGGTAACTAATGAAGTAAAAATATCATCCCATGAAGGATATATGCAAGAAAAGTAGAATGGACCTACCTTCCCACAACATTTTCCCCATTATTTGGGACCCCTTGCATAGCCATCGGTCTACTACGAATATTGAATACTTGTTTGAAAAAGTAGGTAGAACTATATATATATTGAATCTTTTATCCCAATCTACTAGTCTACTTCACCCCCATAGAGATTGGTTATATCATGAGACTAACTATGGAGTTTGATCTTCAACTAAAATATAAGGTACGGTTTATAATCTTTTATTTTGGTGTGATTTTTACTTTTTAGTTTTGTATTTACCTTTTTATCATTGACTTTTGTTTTAAATGATTTGGATTTTAATTTTTTTTGTGGATTTTTTAGTTTCCACCTTCATATGGATTTAAAAAACCAACATGGGTGTTAAAAATGGCTATCACTATAAAAACTTAAACTTGATGGTTAAGGAAAAGAACATAGAGAGCATGGTATATAAGAGTATTGTACTTGCAAGTTAAATAAGAATGTTATCTTGAAACTAACCTTATTATACCCATAATAGAATGAAAATAGGGGAATCAAGGAGAATTAAAGTTAAATTATTTAGTTACCTCAAATCATAAAAAATGTGACAATTTGAACAAGATACAATGACAAGTAATTATGATTCCATATCATAACAAGTAATGGATCTATAGGGAAACATGCTGAAATAGTTTTTTCTAAAAATGTTACCTTAAAAGAAACAAGACTTGTTCTGATAATATGAAATCACAAACCTAAATTAATTCTTTAAATTCCAAGATTATCACTAAAATTTAAGATATTTTTGAAAAATTAATAGATTTTATGTGGAAATCTTGGTCCTATCCAAGGTCTTAAACTATAAATCATAAAATATAAACTAAATATAGGTAAGAATATTATTGTGAGGAAGCTCTAGTCCTATCCAGGGTCTTATATGACAACTCACAAAATAAATAATGAAAATAAGTTGAAATAGGGTAAAGAGAAAATATATTGTGAGGAAATCCTAGACCTATCCAAGGTATTATATTGAAAATCCGAAATTAAATAACGAATAAACTTGTAAAATGACAAACTTATGGTAAAATATAAGAAAAGTTAAAACTAGGTTTCTTAAGTAAAATATTCATTCATGAGAAAGGATATGTCCTATCCACAATTTTACAATGTAACTCATGAATTATATGTATTAAATAAAATGAAAATCCAAAGACCAATGAGAGGGACTAAGATTGGTATGTAGAATTTTTGATAAAAATTGGAGATGTAGGAGACCTAAAAACATTGTAAGTATTTATAGTATATGTAAATGTGATAAGAAAGGAAATGTTCTAAGCAATATGTTTCTTTAATAACTGAGCATTGGTAGGTTATTTGAAGAAATTCCCATTAGTCTGATATCTATAGGTACTAAGACCAAGGATATATTTTACTAAGCACCTCACCATTTTTGATCATATTTTCCTTTTTTTGAGGACTAAATCACCAACATTGAATTGAAGTGCCTTGACCTTTTTATTACATTTTTTAGAAATGCAATCCTTGTATTGGAGATTATGTTGTAAAGTGGCCATACCATTTTAATAAATAAATTATAAAGCATGAAGGTGAGTTTCATGTAATTCTTCATCTAAAATAATAGCATGAGAATATATACATAGATATGGGAATTCAAATTCTAATGGTAATATTAATTTTGAACCATATACAAGTGAAAATTGTGTTTCCCTAGTAGTAATTCATATGTTTGTGTAGTAAGCCCAAAGTGTGGGATATAAATAGAGGTGTCAATCAGTACGAGTGTAATTAATAGTTTTTTTTAAGATATTTTTAAAAATTTGGTTGGTAGCCTCTGCTTGGCCATTACATTGAGGATGGTAAGATGTTGATAATTTGTGGGAAATTTTAAATTTCACACATAATTGTTTCATATCCTTATTTTTTAAATTACCACCATTATCAAAGATGCTGGTATGGAAACTCAAAAATTATAGATGATTTAATTGAGAATAAATTTTTAAATAGTAATTATGGTGACATTAATAAGAAGCATGGCTACTACCCATTTGGTAAAATATTTAGTAGAAGTGATAATAAATTCACATCCATATAATGATTGAAGTAATTTTTTAATGAGATCTAATCCCTACATAAATAATGACCAAGGAGACTCCACTATTTAGAGTTAAACCAAAGGGGAGTGAATTAGATCATCATGGAGTTGATAAATTTTACATTTTTAGATAATTTAATATCATATTTTTCTAGATTAGTCCAAAATTAATCCATACACAATCATTTGTGAGTTATAGCTTGACTGCTATAGTGACCACTACAAATTCCCCCATGTGCTTGCTCTAGGAGAGAAGGAACTCCTATTGAATTACACAATGTATTAATGTTCCTTGTACATTATAGTATGAAGGGGTATTGTATCAAAGTACTAATTGAAATCTTGTTTATGTATCAGAGTATTTTCATGAGAATATATGTTTGGAGAGTATGTTTGATGTTCAATAAATTGAATTATATTTTTATACCATGGGCTTTGTCGAATAGTAACAATGTTAATGCTAAAAATTAATGAATCACTTTGGTTTTGTAAATAATAAGTTGTTTTTATTAATTAGATAAGAAATTGAGAATCATAAAGTACTTGGTAAGGGTGAAATAAGGATTCTGATGAAGCAAGAGAATCAACTATAACATTTTAATCTCCTAGAATTGGTTAAATGGTAAAAAAGGCAAATTCTTTGGTAAGTGTAGTAGAAATTTGTTGATATGTGATTAAATTTTCACTTTTTCATTCATAATTACCATTAACTTAATGACATATGAGTTTTGAATCACCCAAAACATGTAAATATGGGATGTATAAATTGATAGTGGCATGCATGCCTATAATTATAGCTTCATATTTAGCCATGTTTTTGGTAACATCAAAAGTTAATTATAAAGCTAAAGGTATAATTTTACCATGTGGGTTAGCTAGGATACATCCTACCCTAGTGCCTTGGAGGCATTTTTCACCATCAAAGTGAAGTGTCCAAGTATCTTCATGGAAGTTAATTATAACTTCCCATAATTATTCAATAACTAATTTAGATTTATTGATAAAAGGAGGGAAATCCTTTTCTTATAGAATATTTACTTCTAGATCAATAGTTAAATTATGAAAATAATATTTTAGAGAAATTGATTGGTTAATACCCTTCATATAAAGAATATATTCATCATGTAGAGTAGCTTGAAGTTTATTTGTAACAATTGTAGAAGCCACCATGATTTGATAATAAATGACTTGTCCTTTAAATTTTTTTTGTGTAACAATTCATAAGTTAATTTCCATTAATAGGAAATTTCACTTGCCAATTCTATGTCCAAGTAAAAAAGCCTTGGAGAAGAAATAATGAAATGGATCATAATGAACAATGACACAAGTATTTTGATAGAAAATTTAATGAAAGAGATTTTTATATATGAAATATATGGTAAGACAATCACACTCGACCATGGTATAATGTTTTTCATAATCGATTCAACCTTGATTAATATAGTAAATAGCATATTCTCTACCAATGTCATCTTGTTGGGCAAACATTACCCCAACTAATATGAGGGTAGAATATGTGTATACAATTAAAGGGTAATAATTTTAAGGTGGTCAAAGCATAGGAGGATGGATTTAATATTCCTTCATGTTATAAAATAATTTTTGGCATGAATTAGTCCATTCTAGAGTGTTACCTTTTTTAAGAAGTGAATTGACTGAGTATATATGGTAAGCCATTTCTAGGAAAAAATGATGAACTATGCCAAGTTTCCCAAGGTATTTTTTCATGTTTGGGTGAAAAGAGGAATGGACATGTTGATTGTATCCTTAATTTTAGTGGGATAAACATCAATGCCCTTAAGTTAAACTAAATGCCTAAAATTTTACCAGATGTAACTCCAAATACACATTTATATGGATTAAGTCTTACTTTGTATTTAATTAGGTAATGAAAAATGATAGCTAGATCATTGAGGTGAGTTATATGAATTTTTATATAACAAATGAGGTTTCTAACATAAGTTTCAATGATCTTGTGAATATGATAATGAAAAATATGGGTCATTATGCATTGATAAGTGGCTCTAGTATTTTTAAGACTAAAAGAAATTTTAATGTAGTAATAGGTGCCCCATTATTTAGTAAATTTTATTTTAAGTTGGTCTTCAAGAGATATATGAATTTGGTTATAACCTAAAAATATTATACAAGTGATAAATTTCATACCCAATGGTGGAATCAATGATAACATATATTAAAGGTAAGGGAAAGTTCTCTTTTAGACATGCTAAGTTAAGATAATGAAAATTAATTAATATACAAATAACCTTTGTGGTTTTTTTATAAACATGAATGATTTTTGAGACCCATTCAGAGTAGTCAATGGGTTTGATGAATTTATCATCCAAAAGTTTAATGATTTCTTTGTGACATGTGGTATAAATTTTAGGTGGAAATTATCTTTATTTTGATCTAACAGGTGTAACATATAGATAAATGATGATGTTATGAACAATGATGCTAGGATAAATACCTAAAATATATTCATATGACCAAGTAAATGATTCATGTATTTTTAAAATAATAAACTAAAGTTCTAATAATCTTGTGGAGTATGTTCTTTAGATATGGTAATCGGTCAAGAACACATTGTTGTACCATATTCTATTTTTATGGTTTCCTTAAAGATCATGGCATTTCCATATTGGAAATGGTGTAGAGGAAGAGGAAGACAAGAAATAGGGTGTGTTTTAGGATCAACACTAGTAATGAAATTATTAAAATAAGGAACCTTTTAATTAAATTTACCATGTTTATGGTTTTGGCATAGAAGCTAAGGTTCTCTAGTATGGAGTATCTCAAGTATAGCTTCATCAAAAGGAAGTATAGGTATTGTTACATAATATTAGACATATATTTATAGATCAATGATTTGTTTACCATTATGATAATATTTAGAATATATTTGTCTAACTTTAGTTACTTTAGTGTCTAAGTTAATTTATAGGTTGAAAATGTTTATAGATTCTATATTGGAAGTATTGGGTTGAGTAGAGTCAATCGAGTTGTTATTGTCTATTGTATTTTGTTCAATGGGTAAAGTTTCATTCATATTGTGTTGTGTAACTTTAGTGGTATTGATGTGATCATAAGGAGGAATACAGTATGTAAATTTTTTTGAATATTCTTGAGTTAAATTTTTTTCAATTACCCATGGGGTATCTATTAATGGGAGATATATAACCTTCAAGTTTTGATTCAATATCAGATTATATATGAATTAAATGTATGTCAAAGTTGAAGTCATGTATTTTTGTAATGTTTTACATCTAAATCTCATTATTGGTCTTCGAACATGATATAATTATCATCATAAGTGTGTGAAATAGTCCATGTTTATGTTTCTATGGTAGAATCATTAGTTGAAACACTGAGATTGCTAAATTTTTGTGGAGACATAGCTCAAGGGTATTGAAACAATTTGACCACTCCATATTCATCATATGTAAATTCATATTCTATTTAAGATGATTCATAAGCATTGCATGGAGGAGGAGTTTCAATAATATCATCAATTAGAGGAATGGTGCAATCACATGGAAGTAAAAAATTAGGATGCAATTCCATACTATAAGGAGATAATCTAGTGGTATTTAAATTATTTTTTGATTCCTTAGGTTCATCATCCTTTGAATTATAAATAGTAGCATAAATCATAATTCATGTTAACAAATTTAGGTAAAGGTGCATTGTTGATGTATGGAATGGTTGGAATGTGATATTGATATTTAGGATTTGGTAGTTTTATAATTTATGGATTAGGATTAGCTTCATGTTTATATCATTTACCATTAATAATGAAATTAATAAACTAACTACCTAAAGAGGTAATGGCCCACATATGATGTGTCCATATGTGACGGATGATTATGTTTTAAGATAATGGTAAATCATGAACCATGAGCTTAGTACATATTGTCTTGGGTCCAATAGTAAGTGAAATCCAAATACAAACAAGTGGTTTTTTATTTGTTTTATCAAATCATATACATGTTAAACATGTTTCTTTAAGGTTATATTTAGTGTATCTAAGCTATAATTAATACTAGATCCTTCATCTACTGAGACTTTACAAATAAGGGTAGTATTGAGCATAATTTTAATAAAGAGGTGTGGATAATTAGATTAAAAAATAATTTCATCATTAATCATATCATCTTCAAGGAATTCTATATATTTATTAGAGAATGTGGAAATGATTTCAATTATATGTACTTTTGTAAGTGAAGCATGTTTATAATAAATTTATGAATCAATTGATGTTGGTTCTTCAATATCTTGTAATTATTACATAAGTGTAAACTAGCTCTAAGAGATTAATTTTACAAGGCATTAAATTAAGTTCTTCCAAAAAAATATAATACAATTCAAAGTATGAAGAACCAACATGAGGTTCATGAAGTACAATATTCTTTGAAATAGTAGAAGAACTAGGTTGGGTTCTAGTTGTGGAAGTGTAACCAACATGAGGTTCATGAAGTGCAATCTTATTTGAAATAGTACAAGAAATAGGTTGGGTTCTTGTTGTGGAAGTGTTTCCTCATTTTATTTAGGTGATGTGGGTGCAATAGTTGTAGTATCCTTAACTAGTTTTTATTGAATGTATGGTCTCTTGGATTTAGTAACAATATTTGTATGATTTGACTTGTGGTTTTAGGTCCCTATAAAACCTATTTTTGATACTGCTTAGTAGTAGCTGTTAGGTTTGTTTTACCTGAGGGTATTATTGTTATATCCTTCTTCCTATGTATCAGGGTTTCAGGGCCCCTTCAAAACCTATTTTTACCTTAATCTAAAACAATATTTGTATGAGCAAGTTTTCATCAATAATTTACTTTTATTGTGTTTAAATATTCAGAACTAGTGTAATATTGATCATAATCACTATCAATTTTACAAATATTATCATGAGAATGTTGTGTTAATAGAAGAAGTTTTTTGAGGTTTAGAAGATGTCAGCATGGTTACATATTTGTTTTGATAAGATTTGACATAATCATGATGGAATAATTTGATAATATCATCATGGTCAAATATATCTCCCTATATGAAATAAAAAAAAACTTGACAAGCCCATGACATTTTTCATGAGAATGACCCACATCAACATGAAACCAATAAAATTTGTTAGGATCAGAGCATGAAATTATGTCATTATTATAGGTGAAGGGTTTAGATCGATATAATAACTACTTCCTTTGTGGGATCATCAATGGTTTATGGTAAGTGTGTATAAAGGAAAGTGAAGCTGATATATAAATCAATCTATGATGATCCAATGTTGGGCCCTGCTAGACGATACCCCAGTGGTTAGGGGTGATCCCCTAGTTAGTTAATTTAAAAGAGTCAATGGCACCATGTCTTTTAGGGAATTGCCTTGATGATCCTTCATTGACTGGCCATATAGGGGTTTGAAAGAGGACCCAAATCATCCCAGGACTTTTGGAGTGACAACCAATCCTTAGTGGTATCAAAGCCAAGGTCTTGAGGTTGAGACCCATAGAGCATGGTGGGATATGATGATCTGATGTCAGGCCCCACTGGATGATACCCCAACATTTGGGGGTGATCCCCTGGTTGGTTGGTTTAAAAGAGTCAATGACACCATGTCTACTAGGGAATTACCTCGATGGTCCTTTGGTGATTGGCCATATATGGGTCTGGAAGAGGACCCAAATCATCCTGAGACTTTTGGAGTGACGGCTAGTCCTTAGATCTGTAATGAGCCTAGCTCAAAATTGACCAGAACTTGACCCAATTTTCTATTGGTAATTTCATCAAATAGTTTATATGCAACCTTGTAGTTTTCTAATGTAGTGTTTTAGTTGAAGTAGGTTGATATCAATGAATGCTAAGACTGATTTAAATACCCTTATAATGCCTACAATCTGATCTACATGCAGATATGCAATTCTTTTTTAGACTTTTTTCATGCAAATATAATTAAACTAGTTATGCAAAGACTAGCTACAACAAATAAACATTTTGTAAAACATTTGCCATGTATCATATCATTAACAAATCTATTTGTAAGAGTATCTTTTGAACAATCAGCTGCTTATATCTCCATCAATATGAATATTTCAATACAAATCAAATGTCAAACAACCAAGACTATTGGCTTAATACATATGAACTAATGACAGTCACCTATAGCCATACCAATTCTTAGTGCAACTAAATGATTTCTAAAATGATAAAATTTCAACAATGGACCTAGTTTAGAGATGCCTTGCTTTTCCAATAAAGAATCAATTAAATTTTTTGAAGTTGGAGACCATATGCAACCCACATGAATTTCTGAGGAAGTCACCCCTATTTAGATCTAGAATAAAGAAATAAAATAATCAACAAGCTTCCAAGTCTCCAATAACTCCTAACACCTTTAGCATAACCCTAGGAATGATGCACCCCACTCTCCAATGGAAATCAATGCAAGTATGAGCTCTAGTGAATGGGAAGAGGGCTCTAATGCCATCCTTATTGCTCCAGACTTAACATCAAAAAATTCCTTCATAGAAAAATCAGGTTCTTCTCATCAATTAGTTGATGCCTCCAATAAGATTCTCCAAGGCTAATAGTCTCCAATACAATAATTTCCAAAATTGGCCTTAGGCCACAAATTTTGCCCTAATGAAGTGACTGAAGTATTACCTCTAAACTACATAATTCAGGTGATATTTCACACCCTCAAAATTGCTATCTAAGGAAGTTTTCATTCCCAAAGATAATCTGATTATCTACAGATCACTTAGCTCCACAAATACTCAAGAAGAATTCACCAATCAACAATTCATCAAATCTAGATACCCAAATGGTGAGACCTCAAGGTCTATTTATGCTTTTCCTCTACAGGTTGGCCTCAATAAAATAATACTATCCTTTGACTTCTAGAAGATTCCATAATATTTAATCTTTTTGCACAAGTGAATGCAAAAATGACTCTCTCACCATGCCTCATTAGCCTACGAGAGCCGTTAATATGATAATCCCATTGATATGTCGATGTCAACTAGAAAGGCACATGACAGTCCACCCTTCCTAAAATTGCTTGTCCCTAAGCAATCTAAATTCAAGATGCTATAGGATTTCTTCTCTTATTTCTTCATCGATATGTTCTAGGTTCATTGACAAAGTTCCTATAGAAGTGACTCCACTCTTTGCAACTTTTAGGAAATATATGGTATAACCAAGAGCAGGAACAAATTATCCCAGACTAATAGCTCCCTGTGTGCCATTAATAGTAGTATTAATAGAAGATACTGGTTGTCTAGCATCTAAACCCAATGTGCCAGCAACAAATGAATTTTGTGAAACATTTGGAGCTACCAGCCTAGCTCGTACCATGCCAACAAAGGTTCTAGTAGAAATCAATGTTGGCTATCTAGTCACTTGAACATTCTGAGGAGTTGATATTGATGCTGAGTTCATTCCATTAGTAAGTAAATTTGATGCTTGCATACCCACTGAAGCATTGCCTATTTGCAGCCCTAGAGAACTTGCTCCTGGTAAAGCAGCTAAACCCAAGCATGAGTGTGAGAGATTATTCAAAAAGCTTACATTTGTGGTGGAAGCTATTGTAGTACAAAGTTGATATGATGTGTTGCCAACAATTGATTTAAAATCCTATCCATCTACTACATCTATGCTTGATTTTATCTCTTTTATCATCACATACACCTCACAAGAGCACCGACCATCTACATGTAGACCAAATGCACAAAATCTTGGATGCCCAAGCATGCCATCATAACTACCACATAATCTTTGCAAAGCCTAGACGTGTGATCTAAAATGCCATCTTCTTTCCTCTAAATCATAGCTTCAACTAGTATTGAGTTTAGGTGACTATCTATCTCTAAATGAATCTAAAGATGAATCCTTTTTGTTTCCTCTCATTTCATCCCACACCAATGGACTGGTAGTTATTTTTTGAAGCTTATGATCATTCTTTGTAGACCCCTATTGACGTAAAAAATAGCCCTTCTCCCAAAAAGCTAAATCTGCAATAGCAATTGCACGATTGGCATAAAAGAACAACTGACTAAAAGGATCGCTCAGAGTGCCTTCATGCAACCAAGAATCCAAGGACTCAAACAATGGATGCAAACTACATACAAACAATAGCAATAATTTGTGATAAGTTTCCTCCTCCCCATCTTGAACCAAATAAAATTCATTAAGTTTTTCATACAAATGATCAAGAATGTGTGTTGCCAGTTCTCTAGCTTTCAATGCATTTTTCAATTGACAATAAGGACTCACACCATTAACTACTTGTAATAGAAATTCTACCCCTTATATATTGCTTGAATGGACCAAGTGAGCGTTGGTTACTTCTAGACCCACTGAAGATGTTTCCAAAGTCATACCAGTAGTGTTAGAATAGTAGACATCCTTGGCTCCACTTAACTCTCCTAAATAATGACCCCTAATTTCCATACAAGGATCTGAGCTGTCACTACTTCTAGGATCCAACAATATTTTAGAACACCTAATCGTAACATCTCTGGATGAACTGTTGCTTTCACCAGACTCACCAGCTGCAATTCCACTATTTCTTTCTCCATTTTCAAAAGTTGATATTATAGTATGAAAACTCTTATCTGCTACAATTTCACTTCCATAACCTTCATCTTCTTCATGTACTATAAGGCTTCTTTGGATTTGAACTGGAGGTTCATCACTAAGCACCTTCGTATGCTTAATCCTTAACTCCTAGATATCAAGATGGTACTCTAGTTTTTGCTATTCTCTTGGTGTAGGCATCAACACACATTCGACTGCCCACTCTACCATATCATGTCTTACTAGCCTTACCATTTTCCTAAAAGAGATCATCCTAAAACTAGAGTCTCTAATTGCCTTAAGAACATGAGTCTTTTCATCAACTGAAAAAGACATCTCCATCTCTCTAATATCAAGGGTGAATTTCCCAATATCATGTAACCATCTCATGCCAAGCACCATGTCAATATCACCCATGTTCACTACATAAAAGTCTATCTTGAATTCATAGTTGTTTAATCATATGGGCAAGTCTAAAATTCTTTTCTCACATTTGAGGGTATAGCCATCTATAACCTTAACCCTTATCCCCTCAAATTCCTCTATCTTGATGCCTCTCCTAGCAACCAAATGAGCATTAATGAAGTTGTGAGTTGCCCTTGTATCAAGAAGAGTGATTATCTTTTTCCCTACTAAGGCCCCATGCATCCTAAATGAACCCTCCTATTGGATGCTAGTGATGTGTGCATCAAGTTGCCTCGCTCCTTCATGTTTTTCTTCTTCCTTTTCTGCTCCTGCGTCTTCAGAATTAGATTGTTGATCTAATTTTTCTAATCTAGAGTCTTCATAACATGTCCACATTATTCTATTAGCCTTTCCCTTTGGTCTCAAGAGACAATCATGATTTACATCATAAGGCCCATTACAATAAAAACACAACTTCTTCTTCCTTAATTCATTAAGTCTGTCACGATCCAAAGGTGTTGCTGATTTGTCTTTGAAATCTAGATTGTTCTTCTTCTTAGAGAAAGATTTATTATCTTGATTCAAATAAGATGCCTTTGATACAAACTTATTCTATGGTGTTGATAGTTCCATACTCCTATCCTTCTTCATAGCCTCCTAAAGAGTAGGAGGATCAAAGGCTTTTATACATCCTCTCATAGGCTCCATTAATCCCTAAATAAATAGGACCACCAACCATCTCTCTGAGATGTTAGGAACCATTACTGATAATTTATAAAAATCTCTAATATAACTCTCCAAACTTCCAACTTGCTTGAGTTGGGCCAAATCCCTAAAGTAGGATTCTAGATCTTTCCTATCAAAATGTTCCATGAGTCTGTCCACAAAATCTTGATAGGATGTAATCTAATTATGCTATAATGTTACCAATCCATGATATCACCATTCGTGTGTTGCTCCTTCCAAGTGCAATGTGTAAAACTTGATGGCTTCTTCTTCTGTCATGGGTTGAAGAGCCAATAAGGTATCCAACTTATGAATCCATGACTATGCACTAATCTTGCCACTACCATCAAACATGGACAATGTAAGCTTATTAGTAGCTTGTTTAAGGTCCTTATTCTGATTTCAAAGCCTCCTCTCTTGTTGAGACCTGTAGTAATCCATCCTTGTTTATACAAAATGATCAAAATGCATAAGCCCTTGTGCTTCTGGTGTCAATAGTTGCCATTCATCATGAGCAACCATATATGCATCAACAAAGGTAGGTTCCTCAGCATCTTCAACATTCTCTTCTACTGCACATTCTTCCCTCAAGAAAGCGGGTCGTGTAGGTCTGTCTACAGTGTGGGAAGATGCTCTTAGTATTCTCCTTATACCAGTTATGCTCCTTTCATCATCATGATCTTGGGGCTGCCTTCTTGGTAAGACCAACTATTGTAGAGTGTTTTCAAGCTGCTCAAATACCCTAGATATATACTGTTGTCCCTCCCTTATACTCTTAAAAGTATCAAGTACCTCTCTATCATCATCTCTTCTTCCATTTCTAGGAGGACCTCCTTCTCTTCTTTCTTTTCTAGCTATATATCTCTTGGTCCTGTCACTTTGGTACATAAATGAAGATGATTTCTAACCCAAAGGATGGTAAGAAACCACTCTAATACTATTATAATGAGCCTAGCTCAAAACTGACCAAAACTTGACTCAATTTTTTATTGGTAATTTCATCAAACAATTTATATGCAACCTTGTAGTTTGCTGATGTAGTCTTTTAGTTGAATTAGGCTGATAGCAAAAAATTCTAAGATTGATTTAAAGACCCTTAAAATGCCTACAATCTGATCTACATGCAGATATGTAATTCTTTTTTGGACTTTTTTCGTGCAAATATATGGAAACTAGTTATGCAAAGACTAGCTATAGCAAATAGACATTTTGTCAAACATTTGCCATGCATCATATCATTAACAAATCTATTTGTAATAGTATCTTTTGAGTAATCAGCTACTTATATCTCCATCAATATGAATATTTCAATACAAAGCAAATGTCAAATAGCCAAGACTCTTGGCTTAATACATATGAACTAATGACAGTCACCTACAACCATACCAATTCTTAGTGAAACTAAATGATATCTAAAATGCATAAAATTTCAACAATGGACCTAGTTTGGAGATGCCTTGCTTTCCCAATAAAGAATCAATTGAAATTTTGGAAGTTGGAGACCATTTTCAGCCCACATGAATTTTTGAGGAAGTCACCCCCGTTTAGATCTGGAATAAAGAAATAAAATAATCAGCAAGCTTCTAAGTCTCAAATAACTCCTAACACCTTAATCATAACCCTAAGAATGATGCATCCCACTCTCCAATGGAAATCGATGCAAGTATGAGCTCTAGCAAATGGGAAGAAGTCTCCAATGGCATCCTTATTACTTCAGACTCAACATCAAAAAATTCCTTCATAGAAAAATTAGGTTCTCCTCATTAATTAGTTAATGCCTCGAATAAGATTCTCCAAGGCTAATAGTTCCAATACAATGATTTCCAAAATTGGCCTTAGGCAACAATTTTTTGCCCTAACGAAGTGACTGAAGTATCACCTCCACACTACAATAATTCAAGTGACATTTCACACCCTCAATATTGCTATCTGTGGAAGTTTTCTTTCCCAAAGATAATCTGATTATCTGTAGATCACTTAGCTCCACAAATACTCAAGAAGAATACACCAATCAACAATTCATCAAATTTGGATACCCAAATGGTGAGACCTCAAGGTCTATTTATGATTTTCCTCTAGAGGTCGGCCTTAATAAAATAATATTATCCTTTGACTTCTAGAAGATTCCATAGTATTTAATCTTTTTGCACAAGTGACTACCAAAATGACTCTCTCACCATGCATCGTTAGCCTACGAGAGCCGTTAATAGGCTAATCCCGCTGATATGTCAATGTCAACTAGAAGGGGACATGACACAATCTATCTCAGAGAAGATAAATCACACTTACCATTCCACTTATTGGTACATCTAGATAATTAGGGTTATGACAAAGATGGATCCACTAGATCTAACCAAAGGGTCCCTTACCATAATAATATACATAGAGAGGGTTCTAAAGCCTTTGAAAAATCAAAACCATGTCACAAACCTAGCTAGGTCCTATGTTTTATTAATCATAAAGTAAATGACAAAGTAACTTAAAATCTAACGTAGTGTTCACCAAAGCACATGAAATAAAATATGGGTAATAAACATAAAATTAAACATGCATATAATATCTATACTCAATTCAATGTAGAGGAAATCCTAATGCATGAAGAGAGAATCATATAAGATAAAAAATGCAAATCTATCTACTTTAACAAGGAAGAACAAGATTTAGGAATACACACCTTTGAAGATGAACCTATAGAGCCTCAATCTCCCTTTTAGCCATGGTGATTTGAAAAAGGTTATTTTGGTATGTAAGGATTTCAAAGATAGGTCAGATCTAGGTTAAATTAATTCTTATATGCATTCAAAAGACTTCTCCATAATATAAAATTTGCATCTTCGAGTGTAATATTTAAATTCTACGTAATGTTCCTCAAGTAGAATTATGGATATACAGATGCACAAATAATGACTTAATTATTTGTCTCTCTATGAAATGGTGGAAATAGATGTGTATATATATGGATCTAACCCTAAACCTTATAGAAGATTAGCTGATAGATTTATCCCAATCTAACCTATAACATAAATTATTAAAAGTAGTTAGGTCCTGGACTAGGTCAACCAAGGCTAACTGAGTCTTGTAATATGCTCGTATATTTTAAGTACAAGATTGGCCCAGGCCAAATTTGTTTGTTAAATGTCAAAAAGTTTTTTGGCTTCGGTAGGGGTTTTTTAAGGTGATGAATGTTTTGGCAGAGTGTGTAGGGGGAGGTTTCAAAGGTTAGGAAAGTGTATAAGAGACATTTTTTTAGGTTAAAAGTGGTGGTATAGAGAAAAATAATCCTATGAAGCACCAAAGGTCTACCCATCCTTTCTTGATGCACCCTTTAAGGCATGCACATAGATAGATTGAGACTTGATGGGTTCTTATAAGAGAGAAACCATCAATAATTGATAAATTTTGAAAATTTTACGTCTATACATATTCCCCACTCAAAGCTCATCACATGTTATGCAGGTGTAATAGGGGATGGTTCTTCCAGAAAGAACATAGCAACACACAATTTTAAAGCTAGAAGAAGTGAATAAGATAAATGAAAGGACATAAATGAAGAATACATACCTTTACTTACCTTAATACTATAGAAGAGGAAGGAAGTGAGATAAATGTGGAGGTATCCAATGTAGGGAACATTAAGTGAACTTGTAAATATAAGGAAAAAATGATTTTTTTGAAAATTATACATGTAATATGTGAAAATATTCTCTAGGATGTCTAGATTTTAGAACATGTTATGGTTTGGAAAAAGAGTTAGTAGAAACAAAGTTATGGTCAAAAAATGGAATCTACTTGTAAATTATTTATAGATAAATAATTTTGAATAGTAAATATAAATTGGGTTAAAATTAATTCATTGATTTTTTACTATTATGAGAAAACATTTATCTAAGATACCTAATTTAGACCGAAGAGTGACGATTGTGAGGAGATGATAGTTACGACATGGAGGATGCCTAGTGGACATGATGGGTGTAACTTATGTAAGTAAAACATTAATTTCAAAATTTTGAGGAATTTTAATTGAAATAAAGTTAAATATATAAAATTAGATGTTATGGAAGATATAGATATAGAAAAATGTCACTAAGAAATTTTTAGGTAAACTAGGGGTATAACAGGGTAATGGTTAGGAAAAAATTAGACCAATAATTTCCTAAGACATTTATTATAAATGGTCAAAAATTTATCTTAGACTAAGAACAAAGTTAACCCTATCAACTCAATTTAAAAGGTAAGATAAATTTAAAGAGGGTTAGTATATAACAATGGGGTGATTTATTATCATTGGAAGTGGTCGACCACATAGTAGAGGGCCGATCTAGTTGGAAACTAATAAATGGCTAACATAATACCTTATAGCCAATGTAATAAGTACTATGTGGCTGATATATTCTATTGAATGAGGTTGAGTTCATGGTAAATGGTTAATATAGTATGTTAAAAATAAGAAAGTTTTGATTTAGTATGAAATAGGCTAATTATGTCTATAAGAATGGGTCAACTATTATGACTAGTTTGGTACACATTTGAAGCATGGGACATTATGCTTCATGGGTGAAGCCATATCTATTGGCTCATGTACTTTGATAGTTAGGGAAACCACATCTACTAGTTCATCTAGTAATGTCTACTTATTGGGCATGGCATGGTATAGAGTTGAGAGGGATAATAGGCATGGGGGTGTTAGTTGAGGTACATATTATTAGGCCTTGGTGAGTGAGACCATGGGTAGGTTAGGAATGACATTAGGAGGCAACAAAGCATGGAGGAGATGATGTTATAGATATAAATGTAGGATATGCAAACATGTGAATGGGACCACAATAGGGACAATAGTGGATACCAAGAGCTCATTAGAGATGGAGACACCATCAATGATAAGAGACATAGGCACTTATACTCATATAGGGTGATTTTATAATGGATGTAGGACATAGTTGGTCAATATAGATTCCACTAAGGAGGGGGTCATAAAAGGATTGGGTGGTTACTCCCAGTTTTGAACTTCTTTCCAGCACATGTAGTTAAGAGGATATGGTTCACATCTACTTATAGGGGCAGGAGAGGGAGAGGCTCGATCCTAGTAGGATTTGGCACAAGAGTGATATTCTCACATTGATAGGTATAGGTCTAGGTGGCCAATCTACAAGGTCAAATTATTGGCTTGAGAAAAAAGACTACCTCCTTACAACACACCATTTAGAAGGGTTAGTCATAGTCATTCATGGGTATCTCATGGGGGGTCAAATGGGTTAGTCACATATATTTTTTACTTGTATTGTATCAAAATCATGATATATATATATATATATAAATGGACATTTCATTGGTCTATGATTTTTAGTCCTTTCTTGCACATGTATTTTTCCTTATTGTATGTGTTATGGGAAATATCTGATGTACGTTTTATTTTATAGCATTATGTGATACACATTAATGGTTAAAAAGAAAAGAAAATTTATTTTGAAAAAGAATAACTAATTATAAAATGTAATACACACTAAATGACAATGGGAAATGTGTAAAATGAAAAGATGAGTAGGTATAATAAACCAAAATGGAAAAGTAAAAGGGTAAAAAATGTTTTCAAACCATGTAAAACGATTTTCACCAAATTAAAAAAAATAAAAGTCATACTATTTCATGTTGGGAAGTATGAAATTTTGTAATAAAGTGGAAGACACATGAAAAAAAATGGTATAAATACAAACAAATAATAAATTCAATCAATCATACTAAATCAAGATGGGAAGTATGAAAATAAAAGCAAAATGTAAGTGTAAATCAGATTAATCATACTAAATCAAGATGGGAAGTATGAAAATAAAAGCAAAATGTAAGTGTAAATCAGATTAATCATACTAAATCAAGATGGGAAGCATGAAAAATTTAATCAAATGGTAGTAAACATACATGCAATCAGAAAATAAGAAGATAAAAGTGAAGTGCGTATGAAGTAAGCATAAAAAATACTAAATCAAGATGGGAAATATGTCAATGACATGTAAATCATAATGTAACATAAATTATCTAAAATTTGCAGCATGTAATTATATTTTTACTTAGATATAATATGAATGAGGTATTGGAAAATTTTGTGAGGAGGCCCTAGTCTTATCTATGGTCTTACACTATAACTCAAAAAGGGAACATGAATGAGGTGGAAACACATGTGAAAATAATTTAAAGATGTTTTAATGTGGTAATTTGTGAGGAGATCCTAGTATTATCCATGGTATTACACTACAAATAAAAAAGTGAACACCAATGAGGTAGATTGTAATAAGAGTAAATATAAGGAAATATTTTATTATGATAATCTATGAGGAGAGCCTAATCCTATCCATGATCTTACACTACAACTCACAAGGGGAAATCATAGGCAAATGATCAGCTAACAAAACAATATTCCTCAATGGGAAATATTAAGCTTGTTGTAATGAATTGAATAATTTAAAAATCATGACATAGGCATTTATAAGAAAGCCTCAGGAAACATGAATCATAATAGGTACAAAGGAGAGACACTACGAGTCTAGTGACCATCAAAATGCAAAGGATAGTTTACCAAAATAAGCATAAAGCTATATAGGCAAATAGGTGGAATTTTAAGATCAGCTCATTAAGGTTATATGTAAAAGAAAACTAAAGTACACCACCTTCCAATAACATGTTCCCCATTCTTTAGGACCTCTGAGAGAGCTATCAATATGTTGTGAAGATTAGGTACTTGTCTGAGAAAGTAGGTATCACTTATAGTTTTTTTTTATAGTTATGCTATCCCAATCTACTAGCCTACCACAACATAATAGACCTTAGACCTATCATGAGGCCAATTTTCAGGTTTTAGATTTGATTAGGAATGGGATATGTGTTATTAATAATGTGTTTTGGTATGATTATACTTTTGATTTTGTATGTTGCTATTTGTTTAAATGATTTGGATTTTAATTTTTTTTTAATGAATTTTTATTATTCTTCCTCCATATGGATTTGGATTAAATAAAATTAGTGATAAAATTGACACATGAATGATCTTTAGAATTTTCCATAATGGAGACTAAGTAACCAAAGATATGATTTACTAAACACTTAAGCTTACCTATGAACTAATGTGTAATATCAAGTTGAAACTATATGTATTCTTAGTATGTGAGAGGAAATGAGGGAAGAGAGGAGATCCAAAATAGATTGGTATATGGTAGTAGTATAATTAAAATTCTTGTTTTATAAATGATCATATGGTAGATATAGAATACTAAAGGAATCAAGGTTGTATAACAAAGTCACATTAATAATTATTTGATTTTTGAGTGTAATTAGATAACAAAAATCATTTAAGAAATGAAAAGAAAAGAATCCAAGAAAGAAGTGAAATCATAATCATAAGTTTAAAATCATGATAAGAATGATAAGAAGCTATAATAAAAGGTGAAAGAGAATTAAACCATATAAAAAACATAAATCATAAGATAATGATCCATGTAAAATAGATATGTGAAATCAAATTTAACACATATTCAAGTGTATAAAAGAAATAAAAAAATAGATTACAAATATAATATAAATAATAACATATAAAAATGTGAAAAAACACCATGATATTTTCATAAATACCAGTATATTTGACTACAATTATTATCCATAACATCCAAAACATCTCTATGAAGCTAAATTTTGATGCTAGCAAGAGTCTCATCAATCTTCATATAAATTTATGCAACTACTTCCTTTCATATAATGTCAAGTAAAAAGGTAGGTGTAGATAACAAATATCAATGCTCATGTGGGATCTCATGCATAGGATATTCAAGGTGAGGAATGGATGTCTCAATAGGAATAGTATTTGTTGAGAGAGAAGGAGATGTAACTTATAGATAATGAGGAGCCTTCTTATGTGGGTGACCTATAGAAGGAGGAATTACTAGTGATGGTGTCAAGTGTGGGAAGTCAGAAAAATGATTATGGAGAACTTATAATAGATTGTTATAATGTGTACCACATTGGTTCTAAATATAGTATAGTTCCCCATATTTAGGGATATATTATAGTAATATCTTAGGAGGAGGTATAACCTTATCTTTGGGATGAGTACTAGCTAGGCATAGTGTGTTGATGTACTAATGAAATTTTTAGAAATGGGTATAAGATTGGTTATTTATTCTATGAAAACAAAAAATATGTATATTAGTAGACTTTGGGGGTCTCCTATTTGAAGAGGTGATATGAGAAGCCTAAGGCGGCTGATATAAATGGAAATATTTGGTCCAATGGATATAAACTTTATGGATATCAAAATAAGGTTGATCTCCCCACTATGTGGGAAAGGGATAAATATTTTGTAAGGTAATAAAGCTATCATCAAGGAAGGGTGGTGTTGGAGCTAAAACTAGACTAGGTTCATTGGTAAGTAAGGATGGCTATGCAGTAGGTTTAAGTACATTGGCTAGCATCTATGGAGAAAGTATATTATAAGGGTCATGATATATATCAAAGTGATAAGGTCATGTCATGTCATGATCCATGAGCATACTATTGAGGGTATATAGTATTAATATAGGTGTAACATGTGAGTTTTTCATCTCTACCATGTGACAACTAGTAGAAATACTAGTATTAAGAGATATAAAGGAAGGATTTATAAAAATCAAATGAAAATACTTAAATAAGGAAAAGCGATATCAAAAAACTTATACATTTATATCTTGGATAAATTTGGTTAAAAATAGGTCATCTAAAGCATAACCATCATCATAACCAAGTGTATGTAAGTCAATATTACATTTAGGAATGACTTTGTCATCATAGGAAGCATGATGGATATAGTGTCTAGTATTAGATAAGATAATAGGTATGTCATTAGAAAGTAGATAATGGGATTGAGGTTTTAAAGGAGGAAATTGGGAAATGGTATGAGGGGAAAGATTGGAGGTTTTGATATTGAGGCATATCTCATTTGGCTCATCATTATTATAATTTAAGAGGTTAGGTGGAATATTCCTAATTAACTCAGGGTGACCATTACAACCTTGGGTGGAATTGATTATATAGTTGAATAGTTAAGATTCTTGAACTGGAACACTAGGTAGAAGTTCAAGGGTAGGTATTTTAAAGACATCACATTCTTAGAGTTGTTTAAAATTAAAAAGGTTCATGTCTCCTTAAATCTTGTAGATAGCTCCATTGTAATGTAATTTTATGCATTGCCTTATGGATGAGGTGAATGATCTTATATGATGAGTCCAAGGTCGCTTGAGTAAGATGTTGTGATAAAGTTGAAAGTTAAAGAACATAACTTTTAGATGGATGGTGATATGATGAATAGTAATGGGAATCCAAACATAATCAAGAGGAGGAATTTTCCTTCTATCATAGGCTTCACATATACTACATGTAGATTTGATGTTGTATTTAAAATATTTAAGTGTTTTAATGAAGTAAAGGGAGGTAATAAAGTGCCTAAAAATTCACCAATTAGAGCATTCTTAATTTTGATATAACCAATTTGGATGCTAATGAGTAGAGGGTTATTTTCACAAAGTAGTGTCTTATTAGGAATCATGTAAGGGATCAAGAAATTAAATAAGAGAGAAGTGTCCACTATTTCATCAATATGAATGGACATCTCTTCATATTATTGAATTATACTATCTTCATATCCAGATAAGGTAGCTTCACATCCTATAAGAGGAGGACAAGGGATGTTCATTTTTAAAAATAGCATTTTATGTGATGGGGATAAGTTATCATTAGTTATAATAAAGGTATTTGAGATGGTAGATGGGAAAGTTACATAATGGGATCTCATTCACCATAACTCATGATAAGATTGTTAGTTATAGGTGCATAGTGTCTCAAGAACTCCTAGGAAGGAGGGTTAGAGGTATAATTAAACTTGTGTTGATAGGTTATGGTTGATTTGTGTTGATTAAAAATGGGTTGAGTTACTTTAGGTGATGGGGTGGTTGGTTGAATTATTTCTTGTGGTTGGATATAAGAAATATTATTAGAAGTTTGGGGTATGTTGTATTATTATGTGGATGTTGGGGGAAGAGTAGAAATGGTACGAGAGGTATAATCAAGTTATGTGGTTGTGGGTGATGATTTTATGGATATAGGTTGTTTATGCCCAAATTACATTAGGTGGGATGGGGAAGTATCTTGAATGATGCAGAATGGTTGAAAGGTGTGATGCATAGGTGTTATATTTGAGTCAATAAAATAAATTGCTCTTTTCATGTTAGTCATATTAACCACATTTCATCATTGGTAGTAAAGTCTATAATAATTTAATAATTCTTAATAGTAGAAGTAATAATTTCAATGTTATCTTGGTAGTTAGGAAGAAGATCTGAAGATGATCATTATCTCGGTTTAAAACTTGGATTTTATTTTGAATTTAATGAGCTTTACAAGTTATGTCATAATACTATTGACACTTTCAAATAAGGTTTTCATGATCAAAGTTAATACCAATAATAAAATCCATAGAAATATTTCATAATTGTCTACAAGCCTCATGAGAATAACCCAAACTTGCATCAAAACCTATAAAATTTGTTTAGATCATACCATGATTTCATAGGATGAGTGGGGTCAATATATCATGGTATAAGTATTGTAAGATGATTTTCACGTTTTTATAGGGATAATGGTGTGTTCACATTAGTGTGGTTGGGTTGATAAAATGTGGTCTCAGGAGTGTTGTTAGTATGGGGATCCTCCTCCATGACATTGTTTGGAAAAATTGCTTAGATGGTATATATAGTGTCATAAATGTTGGTAATACCATCATTAGTCACATGAAAATTCTTATTTTTAATGAGCATGTGAGTGCCCATTGTAGGTTGAGGTGATTTGAATTGATGCATGATGAAGTCTTGTTGTTTGTTCTAGTCAAGCAATTATTCTAAGGTTTTTGGAGATATGGTCCTAACTCAATATTGTAATTTGGGGTATAGAGCATTAGTGAATAGGTAGAAGAGGTTTCCATCTACCATATTATATTCACATTTTTTAGACAAGTTTTTAGATCATTTGATGAAGGATTATACCATTTCAATTTCAAGTTATTTGTAATTTATAATGTGGGATTTATTGTTCTCAAGAAAATCAATATTTTGGAATTCTTCAAATAGTGAGTTGACCAAATCTTCTAGGCTAGTGATATAGTGGATTTTTAATTGATTTTAAAAATCTAAAACATCTCCTGAGAGTGTTTTATCTAATATTTTGGTATTAGTGAAGTTGTTAATCTTAAATCAATCATTATAAACATTACCAAATGTTTTGAGATTCAAGGTGGGATTTATGGATCCATTGTAGGTGATGGTGGGTATGATATCTCCTATTCAATGTTAGCAATTTGAGATAATATAGGTTCATTTTGTATATGTTTTATGGTTTTATTGATGAGTGGTGGTTATGGTATAAGGTTACCATGGGAATCCGTAAGGGAGTTAGGGGAATTAGTATTTTACAATCCCCATGAAATCTATTGAGGTTGGTTTTGGAGATAAATGAGATGATTTTTCTTTTGCACCATCTTATTTGCATTATTGCTTTGAAAGGTATGTATTTAGTTAAGTGTTTCTAATAGGAGTTATTTAGTTTGAGTAGCATTTTGACTAGTGGATGCAACATGTGATGCATTAGTGTTAGTATTAATATATTGAGTTTAACTATGAGTGTCGGATGAACTATTAGCATGCACTACACTAGTGGAAAAGAAAGTATTAGTGGCATAAGATGCACTAGTAGTAAAATAAGCATTGGTATAAAAATATGTATTGGTATAAATGTTATGGATATGGTTATTTTGAAGAGGCCCACTAGAAGTTGAATTTAACATTTTGGTTAAAATACTTGACATGGAGGTTGAAGAAGACATATAAGATGATGTAATGGTGTGGGAAGGAGATATTATATATTTAAGATATTGGGCTTAAAATAAAGGGCTTTGCCCACATACATGTGAAAAGGTAGGGGAGGATTAATAGGGTTATCCTATATGAGGAACCATCATGAGATTGTAAATGGTTGTATGATCTTTTCTTCTATGTTGAGGGTATTCATTGATGAAAATGAGAATTTTAGTTATTTACTCTAAATGATGCTAAAATTCTAGTGAGAATAAAGGGTTAAGTACTAAGGATGAATGGAGAGGATTCCCATAATTGATAGTGTGAGTGGAAACATGGGCATTGTTTAATCCATGGTGGGTGGCACAAGATGTGTCTTAGATTTCCTATTTGGATTGGTTAAACTCATCATATTTATTTGATTAAAATATGTATTTTGATCAAATAGGAAATTCATGATGAAGGAGGGAGATTTAAAATTTATATGTATAAATAAGGATCAACTAGTAAGGTAAAGAGTCAAACAAATTGATAGCATCTTGTAAGATAGTAAACAAAATAGGATATAAATGACACAATAAAATTGGTTGACTATGTGTTTTAGATGGAGAGACTAAAGGAGTTTAAAAACACATAGTTAGATAGATTGACTATGTACTAAAGATAAATATAACAATTAGCCTATAAGAGACTAAGTCAATAGGGTCAATTGTATTCTAAAGACATAAAAAAGATTTGAAATTTAATATCTAAGAAAATTCAATTGAATTAGAAAGTAATTAGATCAAATGTGTTTGATCTAATTGTAGAACACAACACAAATCTTGTTCCATTGCTAGCTAGAAGAAGTTTTGAAATATAACATACAATTTGCAAAGAGCAAGTAGCAAAACTAGAATGTATATGCCAATTAAGTTTTCATTCCTAAATGTTGTTAAGTTATAATAAATTTTGAAATTAATGTGATAGGGAGTTAGATAAGGATTTATAAAAGTAATCTATGGATAGTTTTAGGTAGTTAAGGATAAAAGGGATCTGTATTGGTGATGGTACTAGCTTGGTCTTGGGGCCTACCTCCTCACTTCACAATACTAAAGTGATAAGGGTGTTAGGTGATTTTACAATATATACCATCAACCATGTATTTATATTTTTATATAAAACCAAGTTTTCTTTCCCTTGGTGATGAAATCTAAGTAGGTAGAGCTTGGGTAGAAATTGTATAATGCTTTTTGGTGTTATGTGATCTAGAATTATGTGAAAAAAAATAATGTGACTAAATTAGTAAGTTAAAAACCTCCTATTTAGTCTATGTTTTTACTCTAATAAAGAAAGTAACAAAAATGAAAATTGAATAAATTATGAGAAAGATAAGTTAATTCTTTTGTTTTTGAAGAGTACAAAGTTGGTTCAGGTGATATTGAATGCAAATAGTACATAACATATTCAATAAGGTTAATGTTTTATATGGAAGCAAGATCGAGATGAACACAATCAAATAGGTTAACTGAGTCTTCTAGATAGGAAAGTAAGTAATATAATTGTGTCATCTAGTTGACCTAGTTTATTGTATAGTTATAGTTTTATAAACTATAAACTATGAAAAATAAGACCATAAATGATGAAAAAAATGACTAAAAAGGTAAGAATGAACCTAATAATTTTTACAGATGCTAAATTTTCTATTTTTTATGTTATGTTTCTCATGTGATGCTTTTTTATTTTGCTAACAGATTCAATTGGGTCAATAAAGTTTTTAAACCTATATGTTGAAAATGACCTACTAACAGAGTCGATGGGTTTGATTGAGTCTAAAAAGCTATGGATAAAAAAGAGATATAAGTTAATTTGATTGATGTAGTTACCCATTGTTGGACAAAACTTGTGTATAGAAATACAAAGTCAATTTAAGTGATTATTTGTCAAAGATACCCACATAATGTTAGACTGTATTGATAGGTTCAATCTAGTAATATAAAAATAAAAATATATAATAGATGATAATAAATGAAAGTGTGAAAGAGAACATACAAGGATTAGTTCACATTGATTTCACTAGAATGTATACAAGGGAAATTTAAGCTAATATAAAAATTAGGCCTATCTCAGAAAAGATAAATCACATTTACGCTTTCACATGATGGTACATTTAGATATTTGAGGTCATGACCAAGATCGATCTACTAAACCTAACCAAAGAGACCCTTAAAATAATAATATCACTATAGAGGGTTCCAAATCCTCTACTTAAGCAACTCCATTTGATAACCTTATCGTAGTCCCATGTTTTCATATTCATGAATTAAATTAGAAAGTATATTAAAATCTAACCTAGTTCTCACCAAATCATGTGACATAAAATGTGGGGTAATAAACATAAAAGTAAACATGCATACAATATATCTACTCAAGTCAATATATAGGACATCCTCATGCATGGAGAGAGAAGTATATAAGTTAAAAATGTAAATATTTATATTTTAATGAAGAGGAACAAGAGTTACAAATAATTACCTTTGAAGAGAAACCCATCAAACCTTAATCTCTCCCTTGCCCAAGGTGTTTCATAATAGGTTGTTGTGGTATTTAAGGATAATAAACATGGGTCAGTTATAGGCTATAAGACTTATCTTATGCATCCAAAAGTGTTCTCCACAAGACAAGATTCATATCTGCAAGTCTAGTATTGAAATCCTAAGCAATGATCCTCAAGTAGAATAGTGGATAAACAAATACCTAAATAATGATTACTTCTTTATCTCTTCATGAAATGGTATAAATGGATGTCTGTATATAGATGGATCTAACCCTAAATACTTATGAAAGTTTAGTCGCTAGAGTTATCCCAATTGACCTTGTATAATTAATTAATAAGAGAAAATAGCTCCCAAATTGGGTTGGGTGATGTTGATTGAGACCCACAACATGCTCATATATTTTAAGTACAAGGTCAACCCAAGCTAACATTGTTCTCTAAATGTAGAAAAGAGTTTTTGGTGTATATATGGGTTTTTTAAGGTAGTGAATTTCTTGGAGGAGTGTGTAAGGTAGGTGTTAAAGCTTAAGGAAGTGTATATGAAAATTTTATGTAGGTTTAAAGTGGTGGTGTTAGAAAAAATTGCATACCATAAGAGAGTAGCATTCAAAAAATGCTATCTATACTTGTTTAACTCTTTTATTAAACCTTGAAGGTTCTTGTCTTAGTCATAGTTTGTCTTTTTATGGTGAGGAATTATGTTGTTACTAATAGTAATAAAAGTTTTATTATGTGGTATAGTCAAGATGAGAATTCATGATCCTCAAATTGTTAACCAATATCAATTATTTGACCCATTATAAGGTGTTTAACATGGTTTAAGGTAGTTTTGGAAAAGTTAAGGTAATTGATATATTTGTCTTGTTCTTGTTTACACATCACAAATGATAAATCCATATGCTTTAATTTAGTTTGAAATTTAAGGAGGGTATTTTATGTCATGAACACTTATTCAAAAACATATATTCTCCATCTTTCCCATACCCCTTGGCAAGATGTCAAAATATTCCTTAATTAACGTATAACCCACTCAAAAGATATCTTTATCTTATTGTTTCACCTTCAAAATATAATATAACATGAGAAAAGGCAAATTAGATAAATATTGTACATTACATATGCATAAGGCATATTCGGGAGAGTTTCATGAGCATATCATATAAGGATATAATAGGGCACTTATTCAAGTGATCAACTTCCATTAGATGAAGAGGATGTTTTGATGAGTTTTGAATGTTTTAATGCATAATTAGAGCATATAAAAATAGTTAGATCAGAGTTCAAGGTGTTAAATATCCTTAACAACATTATCCATCCTCTATAGAGCCAAATATATGCTTGAAAAGAAGTGACAGGCCCTAAAAAGGCAAAAACCTTCTCCATTCCTCTATAAAAACACACATACCAAGTTGATTGTGTTTATGGAGGTTTTGCCTTGAAGAAACCAATAAGGAAAATTATTTATCATATATTGAGGATGGTATAAATAATTTCATAAATAGTTTAATTGGTGAATAAAGGATAAAAATACCAAAAAAGACCATTCATAGTTAGGATAGAACTATGAAGAAGATGAGCACCTACAGATCTACATTTGAGAACATGAGGAAAGCATACAAGTTATGAGGTAAGTTGAGGTATGAAGAATATTTTATGGTGAATATAAAATTGGTATAGGGTCTTACAAGATTTGGAATTATTTAAATGAGAATAAAGTTCATATGGAGGTATATAGTCAGTCACAATAAATGACCACCTACAACTCTCTTGAGCTTCTTTATAAATTGACTATGCAAACCTTTAAAGGTTATTAATGAGTCTTCCAAGATTATTTGATGTGTATAAAACCTCTTTATGGGTTACAGTACATGTACACAAGTTTATAAATTTTCATGAAGTTATACATAGGATATCAAGATAAAAAGATACAAGAAAAAGACTTAAAATGCCAAAATAAAGACCTATAGGTCTACCTATGAAACAAACATAGAAATATGAATTTTGTGTTTAGGTGAAGGTTACAAGGTTTATCAGATGTGTGAAAGGTCTTGGTATAAGTTTTCACATAGGTTTGAACCATTTTAAGATTGATAAAACACCAAATACAAGTTGTTAGGGATAGAATGTCAAACTTTCTAACAAATCCTCATTATGGGTCTAACTAGGTGTTGAGATTTTTAAAGTTTCAAACTTGTAAACCAATTGGAGACATTAATGTATGTTTTTGATACATCATATAGTAATATACAAGAAAAAATAAACATTTTATTCACCCTTTTGCTCAAAATTTCACCTTGACTTCCTTAACAGTCCTAAATAGTCAAGAAGAGTCAGCTTCTTCACATGAGAAGTACAACAAGAAGGTGAATGGGTAAAAATTTCTCTTAAGGATAATTGATAGGTTATAATACTAATTTAAAAAAAAAAAAATCATAATTTGAGGGCCTAAACTTTATGAACAATCCTTAACAATAGAAACACCTAAAACTTCCTTAGAAAGCCTTTAAGGAACTCAATGAGAGAGAAAGTTGGTTTGAGTGCCTAAAATGCACGTGATTAGTCATATAATAAGTTTAGTGACCTATTAGGGACCCTTAATCACCTAATGAAGCTATACATTGGTATGTGTGTTGAGATGATGTATGTAGAATGGCTTATAAAAGTTGGTTGTAAGTGTATTTACAAGGTTTTGACTATGTACATGCCTATAAACTAGTTGGGAAGGATTTGTAGGCATGTGTAGAGGTGTGAAAATGTTATAAATCATTTCATAAACATCAAATGTGTTACAATAGGTTATAGTTCCCTAATGCAAGCTAAGATAATGATTACTCCTTACATGCATAAGATAGACAATGTTGCAGACCTTTCAAGGTTACCTCATTATGTGAAAAGCTTCAAATAGTCCTATATAATGACAATGAAACTTGTGAGAAACCCTTAAAATCCATGAAAAATCATTCATGAGGATTATACATAGGTTTTGAGAGCTCATATAGTAGAAATTATGAGATGTGGACTATTCAACCTATGCATAGCCTATAAAAAGACCTAAACGAACTCTAAAAGGATAATCAATATAAAGTATCTCTCATGAAGATCTAAATATGATTTGGTATAGATATTTGAGGTCTAAAATATACTTGGTCAGACCTTGGATAGGCAAGCAAACAATGTCATATGATTTCAATTTCATGAAGAAGAACCACATCATGACAAAACCTACAAGATAATACTTAGGGCTTCTCAAGCATGGGATAGATGTGACAAAGAGTGATTGGAGTTAGATAAAATATATGATAAGTGGAATAGATAAGTAATGATGACACATGGAGAAGCTAATGATGTAATAATAAGTTTATGTGTCAAAATTTAAATTTATAACTACCTTTTTAATAGATGAGTTATAACTCCTCAACCAAAATCCCTATACCACCTTGATAAAACCATCATGAAAATAAGTTCACACATGTTGAAGAGAGATTTCATGACTATCTCTTAGTATT
Organism: Torreya grandis; assembly: GCA_037957365.1. Classification (NCBI taxonomy): domain Eukaryota; kingdom Viridiplantae; phylum Streptophyta; class Pinopsida; order Cupressales; family Taxaceae; genus Torreya; species Torreya grandis. The sequence goes on along the minus strand of JARHVA010004329.1, from coordinate 1,241,016 downwards.
TTTTAGTTGGTTTTATGAGGGTTTGAAAGCCATCATTGGTTCTTGACACCTCTCTTTTCTTTCTCTTCTTTTGTCTCCTATATGTATGTCCTAAAAAAAAAAGTAAAATGGATCCCCAACATAAGTATGGTGAATCCCTAATTAAATAACACTTGTAATTTTCATTGGAGATGAATATAAACTAATTTCTAGCCTTCTTAAATGCTAAAAATAATGTATACTCATAGTGGTTAATGAATATTAGTAGTAGTGTCATATCTCTCTTGCATTTTTTCTATCTCATTACTTAGTTGTAGGTTGTTAGTCATCTTAGCAGTTCATACAGAGTGTGATATATGGTCTTGCATTACCTATGTGTGAAGATTGATTCATTAGTGTCTTGTGTGAGATATTTTGATCCTCCCCTCTTAGTTATTATCTTTATTTTCACCTTTATTCCAAAATATTGACCTTAGGAGACTCATGTTGAGTTAGTGTAATATATTTTAGTTATTTTTCATGTTCTTAGTGTAGTATATGCAAGTAGAGGGTATCAATTTTGGTGCATCACTTCCCATTTACTAGTTTTCAGTCATTTATTCCCTTTTTCCTAGCAAGTAATAGGTTTAATAATAATTTCAACGTGAAGCATCAAGGGAGATATCCATATATAGAAATTAACCTCATTGATTAGGCCACCCATATCCTAGAGGTGTCTCCACGCTATCACCTAAATGAGGTAGGTTTGAACAATATTGTCAAGGGTGTAATTTCATGTCATAATAGTTATGGCATGCCTAATACAATAAGGATTTGCATTCATCAAAGATTTATTAGAATTGATATTTAATACACTAACCATTGAAGGCATGAACATAAGCACCAATGGTATCTCTAAGCTCATTCATCTAGTTTTAATAACCTAGATATTATTTGAAGCAATTAATCTTTGTATTTTTCCTTACATATGAAGTTTTATGGTTAAGTTTGGAATGGATTTCAATTTTACTCAAGTTAATGAGCCACATCATCCCTATCTTGATCATTATAATTAATATAATGATCCATACCATCTCTATCTTAAGCCATATTAGTCATAAAATGACCCTAATTATCCCCCATATGGCTCCAGTTATTAGTACAAATAACCTTGTTATCAAGAGCACTATCCTTCCTCCCTTCCTCGATAACCTTACCAAGTTTTTCAACCTTCATACCAAACTTATCGAGGTCACCATCAACCCTATATACCCCCTACTCATGATACCAATCAACATTATAAAAGTCATTGTCCTTATAATCAATATGAAGAGAGTTTTTGAAAGATAAGACTTGAATTTGAAGCATGCCTAGCTAGAGAGATTGAGTTTACAAATGAACACATATTCAATCAATCATAACAATAAAATTTAGTGTGATAACATTTTTGTCATACCCATTGGTATAAGGATTTTCATTCATTGAAGAGTTATTAGTGTTAAAATTCAATACACCAATCTTTTGAGGCATGAACACAAGCACTAATGGTGACTCTAAGTTCATTTAGCTATTTCTAGCAACCTAGGTAGTCTTTTAAGTAATTATTCTTTGTATTTTGCCTTCCATATGAAGTTTTGTGGCTAATTTTGGAGTGGATTTCATTTTTTATCAATTTTATGAGCCATATCAAGTCTATATTAATCCTTATTAGTAGTATAATGATCCTTACTAGCTCCATGTTGAGCCATAATAGCCCTATAATTACCCTACTTACCCCTCATATGGCTCTAGTTATCAATAAAAATAGTATTTTTATCAAGAGTGCTATCCTTCCTTCCTTCCTCAATAGCCTTACCAAGTTTATCAACCTTCATACTAATTTTACAAAGATTTACATCATCCCTATATACCCCTTTCTCATGATCTTAATCAGTCTTGGTAAAGTCATTCTCCTTCTAATAAGCTCGGAGAAAATTTTGGAAAGATAAGACTTGAATTTGAATCATGCCTAACTAAAGAGATTGATATTTCAAATGAAAATATATTTTAGTCAATCATAAAAGTAAGAGGAATAGGATTCAAAACTTGTATACCATTCCAATAGTAGGAGAAGGTGGTGGAACCCAAGCCAAGAAAGTTCCCAAGATTCCCAAATCATTCATCTATCCCTTAAGTTAAAACAACCTCTAGGGATAAGATCATATCAAAATTATACATCTTGATTTACAAGTGGAGGAAAGAGAATAAAGGTACTTTAGCAAAGGGTTTCCCTCCTATTCATTAATAAGTCCTAAATAAGAGTACTCACCCTTAAGTACCAAGTTGTAAAATTACTCCCTCAATTCTTAAACTAGCTTATGAACCTATTCATTCCAATCTATCAAATGAAACCATTTGCTCTCCCACCATCTCCCTTTTAAAATAAGTAATATTATATGGATAATTTATGGGAATGTAAGTGAAGAGACTAATTATCCAAGCGAACATGATGAATATACTTCAAGTGAATATGATGAAGACATCATCATTGATAGTCCTCATTATACTACCAAAATAGACTTGGGTCAATTGGAGAAAAATCAATACTTTTGGAATACTCTTGACAAAGAATAAACTAAGTTTTAAGAAGATGAAGTTAGCTTAATTGAGAAACTACCATTGGTGTGGTGGAAGAGGATGTTCAGAGTTAGCAAAATTTTCATGAATAACATCTAATTCAAGGAGAAATTTATGATTAGTTTAAGATTAGTTTAAAGGTGTATTCACAAAAAATATAAGATTGTAGTAGAGTATGAGACTAACCTTAGTGAACGAGACATCCCTCGTCATGATGTTATTACACAAGTTTATAATGTCATAGAAGTGAAAAAGGATAAGGTTCTATTAGACATTGAAAAGTTGTTCTTCCCCTAATAAAACAAGAGGAAAAACTCAATGAGGATTGGCCATAGTATCTTGAACTCCTTCAAGATGTTGAATATATTTGTAATCTTACCTCTACTGATGGAGAAATTGATAGAGTGCTTGATCAGTTTAAGGGACATGCCTAAGAAGATTTTAATCAAAATATTTGTTAAGAAGACCCTATTGAATCTTGTAAGCAATATTTGGAGCTACTTGAGGATCTTAAACAACTTAAAACTATAGGTAAGAAGAGTAACATCACTCAAGATGTCATGTAAGACCAAGAGCAAAGTCTAAAGGAGCTACTAGAGGATGGGGTTGCATCTACCTTCACAAATTAGAAGGTAATCACTTTTTAATACCCTGTCAATATTGGAGAGAAACATGAGGTACGTGTCAAGATATAATAAAAATATATCTACATTGGAAATATAATGGCTTATGGGGATTCACTTGGAGATAAGTCAAAGAGGTTGGAAATAAGAATAAGATGTGGTCCAATGTGATTAGTACCTAAACAAAAACATGTTATTTATCTTTTTCAACCATATGGAGAAGATCTAAGAGGCTTTTGTTTTATACAAGTAGAGTGAAATTTTATAATGTTATAAAAAAATAGTTTTTTGTATTTTGTTTCCCAAAGTGATTCTTGGCATAGTGTGTCTATCACTTATTTATTTTGTATTTTTGGTGTGTTTATTTCTTATTTTTTGTGTTTTGAAGGAAGTAATTCATCCAATCCTTCTCAACACATTTGTAATTAGGTTCAAGTTCTAATCAAGCCTAAATTTGAATGATAGGTGAATCTATAGCACAATCACTACATGAGGTAGTTGGTCTAAAGTTCATAAAAATATGCAATCATAGGATGTCACCAAATATGTTATCCAAATTTGGATACCATAGATGAGTAGCATTCAAAACTTGTTATCTAGACTTATTTGACACTATTATTATCCATTGAAGGTTCTTGTCTTGTCATAGTTTGTCTTGTCATGGTGAATAATGGTGTTGTTACTAATAGTGATCAAGGTTTTATAAGGTGGTATAGTCAAGATGAGAATTCATGGTTCTCAACTTATTAACCAATACCCATTGTTTGACTCTTTTCAAGGTGACTATCATGGTTTAAATTAATATTGGAAAATTTAAGGTAATTAATATATTTGTCTTTCGTTTGTCTAGACATCTCAAATGACAAGTCCACATGCGTAAAGTTAGTTTGAAAGCTAAGGAGGGTATTATATGTCATGAAATTATTATTTAAGAACGTGTCTTCTCTATATTACCCATACCCCTTGCCAAGATGTCAAAATATTCCTTACGTAATGTATAACTACCCATAAGATCTTTTTGTCACATTATTTCACCTTAAAAAAATAGTGTAGCATGAGAAAACATAGTTTGGAATAATATTATACATTACATTTGCATTAGGCATGTCAGGGAGAGTTCCATGAGCATATGATATAGTGATCTAATAAGTCACTTATTCAAGTGACCAACTTTCATTGCATGAAGAGTATGTTTTGATAAGCTTTGTAGGTTTTAATGCATAATTAGAGCATTTCTAGACATGGAGGGTAGGGTTCAAGGTGGTAAATCTACTTAAAAATGTTATATATCCTCTATAGAGACAAATATGTGCTTGGTAATAACTAATAGGCCTTGTAAATTCAAAAAACTTCTCCATTTCTCCATTGGGTTCATGATGGCTTAAGAAGGTCAATAAATTTTACAATGGTACACAAAGGAGAGAGAGAATTAGATCAAATTACCATGAGAATGGAAGGGGACCCCTATGCCCTTGAAATCCATGGTAGAATTTTTTGATGCTCTAAATGTACCATAGGTGATTTTAGTGTTAAAAAAACACTACTCATTTTAGAATTCCAAAAATTTAGGGCATGAGTTATAGGTATTTTGCCTATGGTGAAATAATAGCAGAGCAAAGTATACTATTCCACAAATTTATATTATTCAGTGGTTTGAAACCACATTGGTTTGGTCTTATTCATAGTTTCTTAGTCAAATATTTATGTTATACTAAACTAAATTGATATTTATAGTGAAACTTAAGCTATAGTGAAGATCTTTGTAAAAAGGGAGAAAAGTGGAGATGGTAAGGCAGAAAGGAAACAAATGTGATTTCAAGTCTTTACATAAAGCATTATGACAAATTTTTATTTTTTTAAACATATATATAAACCAATTTATAATGTAAAGTAGCTAGATCTTAATTTCCATTACAAACCAGGCTAATTTCTAAGGATAAATTGAAAGTACAAGTAATAACCAGGTTCACTTTTAATATTTTGTTTATATATATAAATATTTGATGCACACATTTGATATAGGTCAAATTAAATTAAAACAACTCATGATGTTTCCAACTGACTTGGAAAAGCATAGATTATCAATGCTATAAACGAGTCAATGTAGTTTAGGAATTAAAGAAACCATTCAAATTTAAGATCGAGACCAATAATTGAGAGAAAAGCTACAACTATCAATACAACTAGATAGACAATCTTTGTAGAATTCCTTTAGCTATATTAATTAATGTGAATATACAATTTTTCTAAAAAATATCTCCCCTTAAAATGGTAACATTACCTATTTATAGAAAACATAGGTAGTGTACTAGTCAGTTCTCAAGATACATATGCTGACATTAAGGATAGTTGTCCTTGTATGACAATTCTATTATACACATGACCTTATACATTGGACTGACCTAAAACTATACACGCTAGTAGAATAACATATATTTATATATTAGAATATTCTACTTTTAAAAAATATATGTAGAATTACATTATATAGAATCTTCTATTGTATTGGTGGTGGGCTTCTTGGATGTCATTGTTCTAGGGTGTATTTAGCCTTACTATATTATTTGTTGATCATCTCAAGATATATTGTACAATTCATCAAACATCTATTTTATTGATTTGTTAGTCTATCAAATTCTTTGTCATTCCTTAGCATGGCTTCCTTGATGTTCTAGGCCTCTATTATCTTCTCTCTTAAATTGAAGGTGAGATCCATTATTTTATGGTTATCATTTATGGATTGGCCATGGATACTCCCTTTTATCTCTTAGATCCTGGTAGTGGCTATTTTCTTGAAATCTTCATCATCAATCAACCCCATAGAAGTGGATTGTGAAGGCTCTATCAACATTGTTCCCAAGATTTTCTCAACCTATTGATCAAATATTTATCCTTCCTTATGAGCTCATTAAAATCATTGTGCTATGTGCTCAATTCATGCACCATGTCAACAACAATTCCTTAGATGGCACTTAATTTTCATAGGCTAATAGTCCTAAATCCTGGGATCTATCTCTTTACTTGTACATTGATAAGCTTAGTAATTTGGTCATATGAAGCCTAATATTAGATGAGAAAAGCCTTATATACTTGAGCCTATTGCATTAAGGCATAATATTTAAGCTTCATGGACTTTAAGGCCTCAAAAATATCAAAGGACTCATTAAGCATCTTTATCATTGCATTAGGAATAGAGAGGATGGCTTGGGTCTCAAGGATTTGCTTCTCCATCCTCAAGTTGGCAATTTATTACTTTAGTCCCCTAATTTAAGCCATTACTTATGCTGATTGGGATCTAACCAAGCTCTCCACATCTTTTTTATGGATGGGATGTTCTTCCATTACTTTTCCTCCAACTAAAGCTATGCATGTGGAAGGTTCCACCTTTTAAAAGGTGAACTCTTCAATACCCACCACAACTTTTCTTATGGTGATCTTCTCTAATCTTGTGGTATCTAGATTGAATAAAATGGTAGTGTTAGGCTTAGTTATCTAGGTGGATTTCAAGATTTCTGCTTTGGATCCACTAGATCCTCTAAGAGCATCCATTTTCTTGCCATCATCTCCTTTTACTTCTAATGTTCTTCTCTCTTCTTGATCCCTCATTATTTCCACAATCTAGGGTTAGATGTCCTCATCAATGTTGATACTTTTAGTTAATGCCAATGAATGGGCCATAGAAGGAATATTTTATAACTTACCATATATAAATCAATCCAGAATGACTAGCCCATGAATGAGGAATTCATCACAAAATAAATTTATTTCTTGGGGTAGGTGTACAAATGGGAGATTTGGCCTTTTAGAACTATTGGAGACAAGGGCCAATTCAACCTTCCTTTTCCTTTGGCTGGTTGTTGTGACTAAATCTAGTTCATGCTCCTTCCCCTTCTCTTTCTCAACCTCTTCTAATTATCCAAGGCCCTGTACAAGTTACCCTACTTGGGTAGAAGGATCTTCTTCTAATTCTTCATTATCTAACCCATAAATGTCTTCAAGAGTATTTAAGACTTCCTCAACTATCTCATATGGCTTAAGATCCACCATGTCTACAAGATCCACTAGAGGTGGAGGTTTCTAGGGAGGACATAAATATGAAACTCCCTCTCTTGGTCTTTCTTCTAATTTCTACTTACCAGGGTTTTGAGGAGGTAGCATAACTATTTGAGTGGGTGCTTATGATGGTGACACCTCTACTTGGGAAGATCTTTGAGGTGTTATTGAGGTAGAAGGAAACAAAGGATATTGAAGAGGGTGCATTTTCCAAATGTTCTCTATTAGCTTCTACTAATGTGTTAACCTATGTTTTAGCTTGGTATTACACTCTCTTAATACTACCAACACCTCCTCAAAATTGCTTGCCCTAGTGTAAATGTGGTCAAAAACTCTAGGTTGATGCTCATATACTTATTTAAACATATTCTTATCTTGAAAATGATTCTTTATTATTCCTCTAGGATCCCACATTCTAAGTTGATCCATTTGGAAGATAAAGGCTCCTCTTTACCTAGACATAATGTCTATTTGATTCTAATCTCATAGTGTGGTCCTTCTAATTATGAGAGGGAAGGGATGGAAGAGGCCCTTATTTTTTTCTTTTCAAACCCCATCAATCCCATTGATGAGCTAGAAGGTGATTTTTTACTCAAAAATCTTGGGTGGCACATAGATAGGTAATCTAAAGGTTGAGGAAATGGTTCCCTAAATTCTTATCAGTATGAAGTCTAGATAGTAACATACATCCCCCATCATCTCCAGATATCTTTTAACTAGGGGTTACATCCTAGGCATGGGAGAGCTAGTGATAGACTCAAATAAAGAGGGAAAGGTGCCATCACAAATGAACTACATGTGGTTTCTATACTTGAATATATGGAGTTTGGAGTAATGGTGAGAAACTATGATTATACTACTAGGAGATCAATTATTAATATGGGGGAACTTGGTGGAGGCCAAAAAGACATCAAGTAGGTAGGACATCATGAAAAATTATTTTCTAGTCTTTCTCTTGATGGCTGTGAATTGTCGACCAAGGTCGTTACTTATCATTCCCCCAATGGGAGGGGTATGTTGTTATTTAATTACAATGTATACATATGAAATCTAGGTAGTGTTGACATAAGTATTTGTGGTAGCTCTAGATATTATATTTAGTAAGGCCATAGTAACCCTAATCCCTTCTTTGAATTGATAATTTAGAATTCTACCTTAGAATTCTCTGAAAATAAAGTTTTCCTGATTGATCCAAGGTCTAAGGATGGTATCTAGGTCATTTTTGGTGTTCTAATATTTAATTGTGGGAAAATACACATGGGATTGAGGGAGATTATAGTAACCCTCAAAGGCTATAGGGTAACATAAAATACTCTTTTGGAGGTGCCATCCATAACAATCTAGTCCTCATCTACTCTACAATGAATAAAATGAGGAGCAAACACATCGATGCAATGGAGTACCTCTAGTTTAGTAGCTGCATGGTGCAGACTAGCCAATTATACTTCTACTAGGTCCTTTTATCTTATGTTTATTTCTTCAATTCTCCTCTCATTCTATTTGAGGGTTTACATTTCATCAATGGTGAAGAATATCTTAGACCAATTCTTGCACCCATTGTTCAATGCCTTGATGTCCAACTCTGTATCCTTGAAGACTCTACCTAAATGGTTTGTGGAAGTTAGAGTTTAACCTCTTCCTACCATTTTGCCTTCCAACTACCATGGTTTTTTAACCCCTAAAAAATCTTATCATTGAATTGATATAAATCTCTATATGCTCTCTTTTGCACTTATAACTGATTAATAAGCTTCAATTGTAATTCAACCACTCATAGTTTCCACTTTTATGTATGCTTTAGGTCTTTTGGGAGCGTTAATGGTGGAGGTGACTGGGATTAAGGCTTGATCATGTCTCAAAATCTAATTGAGACTTGATTTTATACCTTTGCATTTCTAGGTGGATAAAATCTATCTTTTAGCACCTTTTGCCTACATGGATCTTATGTGGCCTCCATTCAGCTTCTTTTTGTTGCAATTTTCATATTTTTTGAGTGAGAATTAGTTGTTGGCCTTTGAATTCTTCCTTTTTTTTCACCACTGGATTATGACCCCCAATTATAGTATGGACCATTAATTACAATCTTAGTCTTTTTATCTTATTGGTCACTATAAGCTTCTAGTCTCATAATTATGCCACCTAGTATATTGTCATGTCATTGATCCCCTATCTCAAATATTGTTCCATATGTCAAGCCCTCAATCCTTCCAAGTTTTTCTTTAAGATATCACACCATTTGATCAAATTATTATGATTAAGAAAAATACATTGGATCCTGTAAGATGCATGATGCTTACATTAGTTTGAGGGTTCAATAAAGACTAAGGTTAAACAATTTATCATAAGTTTATTTGAAAAATAAATACAAGAACCATTAAAAATTAGAGCATTCCCCCTTTGCCTAGGTAAAAATGTTTTAATAACTTAAATTTGATGGTCTCTCTCATGTCATAGGCATTCTTGTGGAGGCCAAATGATGTGAGCATGAATGTCAAATTTAAGTTCAAGAAGTCTTTGTGGTTGAATGTGAGAGTTTCATTCAACATCTTCATGGAGCTTCCCAAGGTCATTGAATCAATGTGATTCATTGGATCATAAAAGTGATAGCCATTGGATTGAGATCTAAGGCTTTGCATGTGATTATTTGTGTTAAATATGTGGGACCCTTACTGATGTAGTTAGGTGCGAGTGGTTTCCACTCAGTGACTTACAAAGATTTGACCTTTAAAACCTTAGCTCTCACCATTATATTAGACCTTGTAATGAATCATAGACCATCAAATCTCCCTTATTCATGAATCATTGGATCAAAACATACAATGAACATGAGTGGTTGGATTTTACAAGATGCATGATGTTTAAGTTAAGACCATCGATTAATAAACATAGGCTTAGTTTTTATGTTAAGGCCCCATTAATATTAATAAATACAAAGGGGGTCTTAGGATAAAAACTTAGGATAACTTATTTAAATAAAAAGGGGGGTTTTACTTAGGAAGTTAGAAGGGGGCCTTACTGAGGGATTTCATGGGGAGGTTAGGATAAAGTGAAGATATTTAAAATAATATTGAAAGACTTATTATTAATTTTACATTAAGGTTTATTAACATTAATAAATGAGACTAAGCCTTAATATAAAATTAATATTAGGTCTAAAATATTATCTTGAATATTCCTACCAAATGATTCCCTCTAAAATTTAACATAAAATTTAGAGGGTTCCATACATAGGGTTTTAAACTCAGGGTTTAATAGGAAGGGACCAAGGTTAATATTTACAAAATCACTACTATGAAAACTCTGGTGAATCTTTTCCTAGTAAACACTAGTATTTTCCTTGAAACTTTCATTTCTTACAAAACTAGGTAAAATGTTAGAAGCATTAAGTATACTACAGTTTAAATGAAAAACGATCGTATCAGAATGGATGACCTTCAAATTCTAATAAAACCTAGGAGTAAGTTAATATTGGTAATAAAAAGGTTTCAAACATCTCAAGGGCCCCAATTTTTATAATTAGGGGTATGTTGGCCTTGACATAATTTTAGGTTATATGTCTTCCATATTTATGAACCATTGCTAACAAGTTTAACTATACTTAAAGCCTCTTAAAACCCCACAGGTAGAATTTTATTTATTTACTGAGTGTGGAAGTTTATGTATGAAAATTGATAGTTATGTGAGATTCTCAAAGGTCTCTATAGTCTTCCCACCTCATCCTTCACCATTATTTGGCTTGTGTGAGCAGTCTTCAAGGTAAGAAATATTTATTTTGAAGCAAGTTGTAGGTTGGATGTAATGGGGTTTTGATGATATTAGGGATTATAATATTAGATCATATTTTTTAATCTCTAACTCCACCTCAATATATTTTTAATGATCTAAAAGTTCATTAAATATCTTATAAATGCTTATATGGCCTAAAACCCTTCACAAGCATAATGTTCCTTTTATGTTGTAGGTGTATGAATGAAGAGAAAAGTCAAGTCGATGAGAATGTGAGATATTTTTATCATAAGAGTAATGGAATAAAGTTGTTAATATGTTATTTAGGTTTATAAAATGATCTCTAAACCTATTCAAGGCAACATGCCCAAAATGGTAAGAAAGCTATGAAAGTACACATGCCAAGTTAACTACGCTTATAGAGGTTGTGCCTTGAATATTATATAAATCATTAAATTAAGGTTTAATATGTGAATAAGGGATCAAAACACCATTAATGGTCAGGGTAGAACTATGAACAAGATGAGCACCTACATGCATGCCTCTAAGGACATGAGGAAATCATGCAAGTTGTGAGGTAAGTTGAGGTATGAAGACTCTTTCAAGGTGAATATAATCTTGTCCTAAGGTCCTAAAATTTCTTGAATTATTAAAATGATAATAAAATGCATATTGTGTTATACATTTAGTCAAAGTAAATGACCACCTACAACTCTCTTGATCTTCTTGCAAAATTAACTATGCATACCTATAAAGGTTCTTAATGAGTCTCATTGGATGATTTAAGGTGTATATAACCTATGGATGGGATATGAGACATATACACAATTTTATAAAGTTTCATGAACTTAATCATAGGCTATAAGGATGAAAATATGCAAGAAAAGGGTTTAAAAGGCCAAAATGAAGACCTACATGCTTGCCTACAACACAAACATGAAAATATGAATTTTTGGTTTTAGTTAAGGGTCCAATGTTTTTTATATGTGTGAAGGCTCCTATTATAAGTATGCACATAATTTTTGTCCCTTTGAATATTAATAAAACACTAAAAATAATTTGTATTAGCTAGAATGTCAAATCTACCAACAAACCCTCATTATGGGTTAGAGCAAGTGTTGAGATTTTTAAAGGTTAAAACATTGTTAGTAACCACTTGGAGACACTAATAGAATTTTTTTATACCTCATAGAGTAATCTATAAGCAAAAAAATTCTCCCTTTTGATAGAAAAATCACCTTGACCTCATTAATAGGCCTAAACAATCAATAAGAGACAACTTCTTCATGTGAGAAGTATGATGATAAGGTGCATGGGTCCAAATGGGTATTTGGGATGATGAATAAGTTACCCTAATAAAAAACTATGGAATTGGTTCATAATTTGAGGCAATCAAATTTATGAAAAATCATTAATAAAAAAAAACCTAAGACTACCTTGTAAATCCTTTAAGGAGCTTGATGAGAGAGAATGTTGGTTTGAGTGCCTCAAATGCATAAGATTGGTCCTAAAATAACTTGGGTGACCCATTAGGTTCCTTAATCACCTACTAAAGCTGGAAATTGGCATGTGTGTAAATATTATGTACATATAATGGCTTATAAAATATGGTTACATGCCTATTTGTAAGGTTTTGACTATGTACGGCCTATAACCTAGTTGGGAAGGCTTTGTAGGCCTATTCAAAAGTATGGTATAATATATGTCATTTCATAAAACTAAATGGTGATATAATAAGTTATATACCCATAAATAAAGTTAAGATAATGATTATCCCTCACCTACATAAGATAGACATTATTGTAAACCTTTCAAGGTTACCTCATTATGTGTAAATCTTCAAATAGTTCTATAAGATCTCGAAGACACTTGTGAGAGACCATTAAAATCCATGAACAATCATTCATGAGGATTACACATAGGGTTGAATAGCCCATTAATAATATTTAATTATATATGGATTATTGAACCTATTCCTAGCCTATAAAAGATAAAAGTGAACTCTAAAAGGATAATCAATATCAAGTCTCTCTCATGAAGATCTAAATGTGACCAGATATAGTCCTTAGATGTCTAAAACCAACCTAGTATGCCCTTGGATATGTAGGCAAACAAATTTAGATGATTTGAAGTTCATGAGAAAGGACCACACCATGACAAAACATGAAAGTTTAGAATTATATCTTCTCAAAGATGGGCTAGATGTCATAAAGAGTGAAGGGAGTTAGATATAGTATAGGATAGAAAGACTACATAGAAAAGGAGTTTCAAGGCATGGTGACACATGGAGAAGCCAATGATGGAAGAATAAGGCCAGGTGTCAAGATTTTGAGTTAAAACTACCTTCTTAGGAGATGAGTTATAACTCCTCAACCAAAATACCTATGGCACCTTGATTAAACCATCATGAAAATTAGTCTAGACATGCTTAAAATAGGTTTAAGGACTGTCTCTTGGTAGGATTTCTTTTTTATAACTAGTTTTAGGAGTGTTTAGTAGCCATCATTGGTTTTCAACACTTATCTTATCTCTTTATCTATTCTTATTTCTCTTATATGTATGACCTTTAAATACTTTTAAAAGAGATCCTCAACTTATGTATATAAAATCCATGCTCTAATAACACTTGTAATTTTCCTTAGAGATGAATATAAGTTGATTTTCAACCTTATTAATGCCATAAATAGTGTATACAGTAGTGTCATATGTATCTTGTATTTTTAATATCTCGTTAACTACTTCCAGGTTGTTAGTCATATTATCAAGTTATATGGTCTTGCATTAGCTAAGTGTGGAGATTGCTTCATTAGTGTCTCCTATGAGACCTTTTGATCATCCCCTCTTAGTAATTGTCTTGATTTTCAATTCCATACTAAAATACTGATGGTTGGAGACTCATGTTTAGTTAGTGCAATAGATTTTAGTAGTTATTCATGTTTTTAGTGTAGTATAGGAAAGTGGAAGGTGTCAATTTTGGTGCATCACATCCCATTTACTAGTTTTCAGTCATTTCTTCCCCTTTTCCTAGAAAGAAATAGGTTAAGCAACAATTTTAAGGTAGAGAATCAAGGGAGTTAGCCTCATATATATATATATATATATTCAACTCATTGATTAGGCCACCCATAGCCTAGAGGTGTCTCTAAGCTATCACCTGGATGAGTAAGGATTGAAAAACCTCCTTAAGTGTCATAGAATGGTGGATAATTAGATGCATGAATAATGACGTACTTCTTCATATCTTGGTGAAATGGTGGAAACGGATGTAAATATATAGGTGGATCTAACACTAAACACTTATGAAAGTTTATCAAATATATTCAACATAATTGACCTTGTATCATTAATCAATAAAAGCAATTAGTCCTAGATAGGGTTAGCTGAGGCCAATCAAGTCTTGTAATGTGATCATAAGTTTAAAGTACAAGTTCAACCTATGCTAAATTTACTCAATAAATGTTAAGAAGATTTTTTCGCTTAGGTATGAAATTTTTAAGGTGTTGAGATAATTTTAGCATAGTTTAAGTGATGTGTCAAAGCTTAGGGAAGTATATAAGAGAGGATTATGTAGATTGTGTTGACCAAATTTGACCTTGTAGGTCAAATTGGGGCCCTTATATGTAAAAAATTGAGTTTTAGGTGTTTTTAAGGGTTTAATATATTGTCATTGGGTATGTTATAGTCCATTTGATGAAATTTGATGTTATATTAGCCTTGGTCTTAGTCATATTAATCTTTGTCTTTTTAAGTCATTTTTGGGGTCATAAATGCAAGTGGAATGGTTTTCAAGGTTTCCAAGCATCGCAAGTTCCTTATAAATGTTGAATAAGTCAGATTTACTATCAATAATGTCAAACACATCTAAATCTTGTATGGTAGCTAACTAAAGATCAAGAAACCAACTAAAAAGAGGGAGTTTGACACTTATATAGACCATAAGGGAAAGTGACACATATGAAAAGGTCATGGAATGTGTCTTAATATTAATTAGACTCAATTAAACATTTTAAATGGTTTTAAAGTTACAAATTTGAGATAAAACCATTTTGATCCTTTTTTGCCCTTGTAGACACACAAAAGTGATCAAAAAGTTTATGTTTGGTATGGAGAGTTTGAGAAGTTATAGGTAAAACACATTTGGGAGGTGAAATTACACTTAGATAGATCTATTTACATAATAATATTTCCAATATTTTTAAACCATATCTAACAAGTTGATTGTGTTTTTTTACTCACTACTTCCTTCACCCTATAGGTTTTGCTCCAATTTGGTCAAGTCCATACAAACTAGTTGGTGTTGTTGACTCTAGATGATGTTGTCTCTATTATAAAATTCACTACATGATTTTTTTTAAATTTTAATGGTATTTTTAATGAGAAAATCATCTCAAGTTGGTAGATTAGTCTCATTTGGGATGACAGGTAGGTTTCCACCATTTTTAGGATCTTCATGCTTTAGTGGTGACTTAAATGAGTTTTTTTAGGTTAATAATCATGTTTATAATGATATATTGACCATTTTAACCTTTTAGTCTCATTATCAAATCAATGTTCCATGGCTGCATTTAATGCACTATGCATATGTGGGCAACTCCTTGAATATACAAGTATCTTAGAAGGATGCCATTTTAGAAGGGGAGATATGATAGGTGTTTAAAATAATTTGGAGTGGGAAGAGTGTAATTTATGACTTGGTGAAGGTTTAGAGTGAATACAGAGAATATATCTCTTATACACTGCCCATACTACTACTTCCTGCCTAAACTCATAGTCTCTTGCCATTAATATGCACCTACAGGTGCCATCATGGAGAATATCATATTGTGAGGAGTGTCTAAGATAATTAGTGTTTTGATGGTAGGAATATTCTATTTTAAACCTTTGGAAAAGGATGAAATTTCATTAAATATCATAAAACTTGTATATTTCCCAAGTTTGCTTCATTGCCTATGTGTGAAAATACTCACTTATAAGTGACATTAGAGATCTTTGAAGGTTCTTGTATGGGAAATTAGAGACATGGTAAAAACTTATTTTGAATTTTATCATGTGATTTGACCATTACAAACCTATTTGAGGTGTCTAATGGATAAATTTAAGTATGGATCACCCTCAAACACAAATTGATTGAGTACATGGACATTTTCCCTAAAGAGTGAAAATAGAGGTTTGGTCAGTTTTGCCAAAATCATACAATAGGGTTATAAGAAATTTTGATGAATCCTAATGTGTTTGTATTTTATTAATTATAGAGGACAAGTAATATGCAAGGTTTGGTGTGTGGGTGTTTAGTTTAAATTGGTTTTTGTGATGCCCAAAGTTGTGTTTTCATGCACTAAACTCAGGTAGTGATCACCTATAAACATGAGCTATAAGAGATCCTTTCACCCAATATTGCAATAAAAAGGTATATTACCATGTTTATATGACATTATGGAGTGAAATGGATACGAATGGGAATGGAGGCCATTAGGATAAGTTGGATAGTGATTATTCAAGGTCTCGTGATCCCCTATAGATGTCCCATTATTTGCATGTTTAGCTACAACTAAATGTGAACCTCTATACCATCCATAGTAGAGTTGTGAATGGAGATACAAATATTGGTCGTTGAAAGAGGGTTAAAAATAAATTAAAAGGATATAAATGGGTTTATAATTAATATTTATCACAATTTTTTGGGATAAAATCCACCTATAGGGTTCCCTACAATCACCTGTAGATGACTGTAGGTAGACAATTAAATGAGACAATGTGTCTAAGGGATAATTTTTTATAATTTCAAGGTGAATAAATGAGTAAAAATATTTTTAAATTTTTAGGGAAGATTTATGAAATATTTTATACATTTTATCAAGTCCAACTAAGTAAACATCACATACAAGTATGGTGCCAAAGAGCAGAACATAGTAAGGGAATAACACTCAGTTTGACCAAGCAGAGAGTATGAGAAATATGTGTAAGTTTGGATGGATTATTAAAGGTTATGAAACCTTAATAATAATAATAATAATAATAATAATAATAATAATAATAATAATAATAATAATACCCTCATAGTGGAGATAGATCATGGATAAGGTTCTAATGATGCATCATATAGTTCATATAGTAGAAGCCTACACATAGCGTCTTTCCCCATAATTTGTTTTGGTTTTTAATGATTTTGGAGGATATAATATTGGGAAAAGAGGTTTAAATTTTGTTTATAATGTATATAAAAATAGGAGAAACACCTTAAAAGAAATATTTCTTGAGAAAATTCGGGAAGTGCCCTTTATTTTGTCTTAGACAGAGAGCACTACTTTGTGAACAAAACTGGTAGGTTTTGGAGAATAAGGTAAAATATGAGACTATAAGATAGAGAGACTATTAATTTTTTTTTAAAAATTTATAATACACATAGTAAAACATAATAAACATATAATAAAAGGGTGAAATTGAATAGGTGGTCCAAACCCATAAGAGGTTCAGTCAAGCCTAGTAGATAGGGTTTAGGCCTAGAGGCCAAATGGAAGGTCACTTCCAATTATAACATGAGATAAGCATAAAAATTGATTGTGTAATATTTTTTAGGTAATTTTATAGGTTTTTAATTTGTTGGAATGTAAATAATCCCAATTGGATGGCATAAAAAATAAGTGTTACAATAGGCATGTTAGGCAAGGATCAAGCCTACTGCCCAAATGAGAAGTCATCTTCAATTATAACAATTAGGAGGCAATTATAATGGATTATATAATTTTTTCAAGGTAAATTCATATTTTTAAAATAAAAAGTGTTATATATAAAGCATAAGGAGAGCCACATTTGACTTAGAACCAACTCAGACCTATAGGGAATGGAGAAGCAGGCTTGATAAGAGAAGTTTAGATGATCACATCTTATTGGAGGCTATGCATGGGGATATAAGGAGTCTGGGGAAGTTTATGAATGTATTTAAATATATTCTAGTGAATTTTTTTATCAAATTCATTGTCAAAGATTCATGAACAAAGCTTAGGAGTAGAAATAGGCCTAAACCCTATTAAACACTTGTTAGTTACCTGTTTGATAAAATAGAGTAGTTAGTTAACAAAATATAATAGTTTTAATAGGATTATGATTGGATTATATAGGAGACTCTCTTAGGATACTCCCCATAATTTTGAACTATAGATAATTGTATAGATGGATTAAAAAATAAAGTTTTCTTGATTATTTTGTCCATTATGTAGGTTATAAGAGGTTTCAAGAGATGAAATCAAATTTTGAAGAAAAATAATTACTTAATATAGCTAAAAATTTCTATTTAATGACTTCAAAAATCTCCTAAGTGTTCAAATAATATATCTCATGTTAGACAATCAAAACTAGCATAATGAACATGATGGTGAGAAGTGTGAGAACTTCAAATAGATGGATTTTTAAGGTGTGCCTAATGAATATAAGGTCATGGAGGGTATATAAACATGCAATTAAATAAATTTCATTTATTTTCATGGAAAAACTAATCCAAATTTTATGCCAAGTGTGAAATTTGTGAAAAAAAGGAGTTTCTTAGACTCCAAATGGTGATATCTCATTTTGGGAAGATTTAAATGATCAAAACATCAACCAATGCATGGAAACACATGTATGAAACCCTTCCCACTAATTAAAATAATTATACCTATCCATATTTATTATTTTGATGTTCAAATAGGGATAAATAAAAAAGGTAGTTTTATAATCTAGTAAAGGGAATTTTGTGCGACTTTGAAAGAGTTTCATGCCTCGAATTGACACTTATGCTTCTTGGTTTTGCATTATCAGTTTTACACTCTCTTCCCATATAAAATTAACTCATGTTTTTAGATTGAAAATTTTCCTTATAATATTTTTACTTCTCTCTTCTCCTCTCTCTCTCAAGTTCTTTAAGAACTAGCCATTTTGGCCTTTTTAAATCATGCTCCACCAGAGTATGGTGAAGCCCTATGATTGGATAAATAAATAATACTGATTTTTACCTCTTCCATGACTATTAATAGTGTTTTTTATTTTTATTATTGATATTTCTTAGTTATGACTCTTTTTTACTTATCATTTAATCTCATTTTCTCACCTATTTGCAATTGGAAAGCTTCTTATTGTAGGTCATGTGAAGTTTTATAAGAAGTTTCAAGGTTGAGTGAGTTATATTATTCAATAGTGTCATTATATACCTATTATATAGTCATCATAACCTAAACATTAACCATTACCTCATAATTAAACATTGATGTGAGAAGATGTAGATTGGAGAAGTGTATGTTTAGTTAGTTCCTTGTTCTCATGTGTAACATGTAGCTAGTTGGTAGTCATCAAATAATTTGGTGTATCACCTCCTTTAGGATAGTTTAATTTCAATTTTATATCCATTTTCCCTCACAAAAATTGGTTTATTAGTGATCTACAAGTTTTACATCAAGGGAGCTAGCCCTATCAAGATATTCACCTTATCCTTAGGCTACCCACATCCTAGAGGTGTTTCAATTGTGTTACTTAGATGAGGAGAGCCGAGACATCTCCTCAAAAGATGAAAATACAAGTGATAATAGGTTGTATGTTATGGTATATGGGAAATAAATCTTGTGATTCATAAATGGTCTACCCACCCCTTTCTTGGTGCACCCTATAAGGTGTGCACTCAAAGAGATTGAGACTCAAGGGGTTCATGTAAGAGATAAAACATCAATAATTGAATTTTTTATAAAATATTATATGTATATAAGAAGTGATTTATTTATATTATTTTAATTTTCTTTATTTAATTTAAGGATTTATACTCATAATTATATTAGTTTAGGTTTTAAAAGACCCCTTAATTATTCTATGACTTCGCTCAAATTGCTTCATAGAAAAATCTTATATTTCAGCTTGATCGAATGTTTGATATAAATATTGTGAAGAGAAATTTCAAAATTTATAATGAATTGAAGGTGTTAAAGAAGTAATGAATAATTTAAATAAATTATCATCATTAAATTTTATGCTCTACTTTATGAACCAATGGTTTTCATTGTTTGATAAAATCATGGGTTGATTCTAAAATTGATTACTTAGCATTGATAAAATGATGAAGATAGTCTTATGCAAGATCATTTTTCTAAGATTATTTTATAATAGCATTAACCAAATATTCTAATTATGTTATAGAATGTTTTGATAATTTAGTATACCATTATAAAACTCAACTATTAATGTTCTAACTAATAGTTTAGTGGTAGTGAAGGTATTTATTTGGATCAATTCCTTATAGATATTAAAAAATGATTTAAGAAAAGATGTAGTGTGTTTAGTTCCATCATATTTAATAGTTATAGAAATGTTTCCAATATAATGGAAATAATAAAAGGAGCTAAAGTTTTTTTTTTGGATATTTTGTAACATCTTATTATTTTGGAAACAATAAGATTCCTATTTTTGACTCGAAAAGGGTGAGGAATAAAATTTTAATTATTTTGAAGTAGTATTATAGGATTTTGATTAAACATTTTCATCATTTTAGAGGTTTTTGTTGTTTGCATAACATTCATTTGTTGGATGACTTTTGCAAGAATTTGAGTAGTGTCAAGTTGTGTGTTTTGATTATTAGTAGTTGAAAGTGGGATATTAGGATAGTTAAGAGGAATGATATTAGTAATGGTATGATAAATTTTCCAATTATTAGAGTTAAGGATATTTATTATTAGGGTATTCCCCATAGGGTTATTCATCAAGCTTGTATCGATTGATATAACAATATAGTAAGCTAGTTTGGATAAGGTAGTATATTTTGAAGTGTAAAATAGATTTAAAAAACATTCACCTCATCAATTTGGGTAATTTGTACCATATTTTAATAAATAGAGGAAGGGTAGTAATAAATATACCAAGAGTGGTTATCCACTTAGGTAGATAAAGTAGGCAATAAGGAAAAACACATATATCATATAAATGGGTTGAGATTATCAAGAAATATTTGTATAGGTGATTTCATGATGTTTATGTTGGAAAAAAATGACTAAAATGGGGGGTTAATTATTCTTCAAAACTTTTAAAACATTATCTTATCATTCATGAACTATTAAAATAATATCATAGACTAGTAACACATTAATATTCATGAACATGAGAGAAGAGAATAACATACAAAACACTTACTTGAGTGGAAAAACCTCAAGGGGAAGAAAAATAAATGATGGTGCAAATGGAATATTGTATTATAATTTAAAAATCAATATTTTTTGAAGTACCAACTTCACATGGATCATCAACCCTAACTAGCCAAACACCAACTTGACTAAGCTTTAGCAAGCACCCATTTATAAGCAGTCACTAACCCCCTAGATGACTCAGAACCAAATAAGACACCTCAAACCTTTGATAATTATTATAACACTTTTTTTCTCATACAATAGATGATGATCTCCTTCTTCACCTCTTCACACACTTCTATCCTTTAAGACATATTAGGTCTCTAGTTTTCTTTACTCAATTAGGTCTATTTAAGACATATTAGGTCATTTAACCTTGGTATTCAACTACATTAACCGAATTATATGTTCATTATATGTTCTCTATACCCTGATGATGGTCTATAAGACCACCTTTATCTCTTTAAAATGTTATATCTTTCACTTCAACTCTCATTCCCTCTAACTAGCCAGTTAGGCCTTGTTCTTATACTAGGATATTAATAATATACCTCTTGGTTAGCCATATATAATTCCAAATACATGAATCAAACATTAAAATAGGATGTTCATAGCATATATGACCGAACCCCCTTTTAGGCCTTAAGGAGACTTAATTCAATTAGGCCTTCATTAGCACATGTTACCCTTTGAACTGTTTGAAACATTATAAAAATTCTAAAATAGTATGAAAATATAAAATATTACTCAAATATACCTTATAAAACTTAACTTTAGGTCCAAAACGCCTTTTAGGTCCAACCACCACTTGAACCTCTTCTAAAAAACTATTCATACTAGGTCTATGGATATCTGAAAAGTCTATCTTAAATAACTAAATCATAAGAATTTTTTTTTCCAAAAAGCATGGAAAAAAATAAAACTTAATAATCTGAATGACCTTAAAACATTGAAAATTTTTATTATAATTAATTGCATAAGTAAAAATGACTCAAACCCTTCTTTACAAGTAGCCTAATTAGTACTACCAACTAGCCTCAAAACACAGTCATGGAAACAATGACCTAAAACACTTGTAAAAAAAATTTAGAGACTTATAATGCATTAAAATTATCCTATAAGTTAATTATATAATATATATATATATATATATATATATATATAATATGACCATATTGAAATATTGGTCTTATAGACCAATCTCATAGTCTTTTACTTCATTGTCTCATATGAATAAGATGGGTCAACTTATGAGCAACATTTAAATAGTATACAATGACATTGAAAACATATATACAACATGAAAATATATTAAATTTATTGAAAAAATATCCATTCACTTGGACTAATCCCTAATCCATGATAACACATCCCTAATCAACTTCTCACTTTTACCTAGTTTTCTCAATATCTACTCCATTTGGTCTATTAGTAAGAGGTCAACTTGTATGAATAGTTTATAATATATGAGAGATATAATATTATAATAAACCACCATGTAAAATAAATACAAGTCTCAATATTCAATCTTCATTCATTTATCAACATTGACTTGGTCGACTCTAATTTTTATAACAAATCTCTAAGAAATAAGGCTTTTCATGTAGGGTCCACACACTCACCTGACAAACCAATCACAATTGGAGGTGATTAGGAGAGTTTAATACAAATTAAAATCACTTAAATATCCATTATAATCACTTTAAAATATGATCATTCATGTCGGGTCATTATTAGTGTTCTTTGATGGATTAAACCATCTTACAATTTTATCAATCATTCATAAAGAATATCCCCTTATTATAGAAACCAATTATTTTAAATTTAATATCAGACCATTTAAAATATACAATTAATTTATTAGGTTCTCATGCATATGTTACACATGCAAATGAACACTTGAAAGTTCTTCTCAGGTTGAGAACCCTTCATTTTGTGCACATAAGAGACCTCAAAACACTATTTCTTTCCTTAACCTTAAAAAATTTTCCTAAATTTTTTTAAATATACTTGAAAAAACATTAAATAAATCTTTAAATTCATACATAGTCACACTTTCCTTGGAAATTGATCCTAATACCTCATCTAATCACCATCTCTCTATTTACTCTTTCAACCTTTGACATGCAAGTCACATTAGGTCTTGAAAATGACCTTGCATACACTATATAAGATGTAAAAACCTAATATACATGTCATAAAAAATATTTCTATTATCAAAAATTTCCATAAATTCTTCATATCCATTGAAAATACCTCATGACACCTCATAAGGTCAAGTAAGGTCTAGAACTAGTCTTGTTGCATGCTAGATCTATAGATCCTACCTCTGTAGGCTCACCTTAAAACTAACCCAAGTGATACAATATCTCATATTAATATTCAAGAAAATATATATATCCTCTTATTCCTATGAGCATCTATCTCACTAGACCATCATGCTCCTTCATGCATAAGACTAGGCATCTTATGCACAAGCCTTATCAAGTCTCTTACTAAATTTAGACACTTCAAAACTTTGGCACCTGATATTGAAACATTATTTTATGCTTATACACCTTGATCAAATTAATTATATGTTTCTAAACCAATTTCATACCTCTCAATGATGAAATCAAACAAGGACATTGTTCAATGACCTCATGAACAACCTTTGACATCAATGACAATTTCAATGATGAACCTCAAGAATAGAAACAATGCTAAAAAATATCCTGCTTTGTCATTGATTTCAAACCATACTAAAAATTTATCATCCTTATCTACCCATTATGGTCTTTCTCCCTCTTTTACATATATGAAAAACTGATGTCTTTAATTTCTTAGATCACCCTCCTTGTAACCAAAATACTAAACATAGAGAATTATGCATTTATGAGACATAAAATAAACATGCTCCCCATATTTCCATGAATACCTTCTTAGAAAAAATCACATATTATTGGAGATAATGAGCATGAATATCTCCCCCTAAGTATTTGGATTCTTCAATGATTACTAAGGGTGGGAATTATACCCAATTCCTGTCTTAGGTGTTTAAAAGTTATCTTTGGAAGTGGTTTGGTCGAGATGTATGCAATATGATCTTATGTATAATTTTTTTTTCACTTACATTCTCTCTTTAAAAATAACACATGATGGGAATGTGTTTGGTCTTTGAGTGCATGACAAGGTTATTTGAGACACTTATAACACTTGTATTATCACAATAAATAGGGCTAGGACCACCATACTCCACCTTGTAGTCTTTTAGGGTTTATCTCATCCATAAGACCTAATTACAACATGAAGCTACGACAATGTACTCAGTCTCACAAGTGGAAAATGCTACTGATGGTTGTTTCTTACTTATCCATTAAACTAGGTACCCACCTAGGATGAAGGCTCTACCACTACTACTCTTCTTGTTATCTATACTTCTTGCTCAATCTACATCTATGTAGTCTATCAAATAGAACTCCTTACTTTTTAGATACCACAATCCATACTACATAGTCCTCTTGAGATACCTGAGTATCCTTTTGGTTGATTATATATGATTATCTTTTAGACCTACTTGAAACCTTCTCATAACACTTACTACATGCATGATGTTACATCTAGAGGTAGTGTTTTAAAACAAACATATAATCATTGACCTATATGACATTTGATTGACCTTTGAAAACTCATCTTTCTTTCTTAATTCACATCCTATGATCATGGTTTTACTAACTACCTTATAATATCCATCTTAAACTTCTTAAACATCTCTCTTATGTACTTGGACAGTGAGATGGATATACCTTTTTAAGATTGAGTGATTTAAAACCTTTTTTAGATTGAGTGATTGATTGAGATGAGTATATCCTTGCATGGGCATCTCAAAATCTTTTTATATACACATAATATTTTCAAATTATTATCAATTACTAATGTTTTCTATCTTACAAGAAGTCATCAAGTCTCAATATATCTAAGTGCACACCCTAAATGGTGCACCAAGAAAGCATTAGGAAAACCATTGGTGCTTCACATGATTGTTGTCCTTTTTCCACTTGTTATCTACATAATTATCTTCTAAAAACCATTCCCCTAAACTTGGCCTTCTCTTTTGCATACTCCTCTAGCCTTTCACCACCTTCAATACCTCTTTTCCTAACCTAAACCACCATTTTATAGTTTACATGACTATCTAAACTATTTCAACCTTGTAATCTTATTGATAAAACTTACTTAGGGTCTAGGTCAATTCATGGCCAACCTAGTCCATGACCTAGTGAGTTTTTATCAATAATGATATTAGTTGACTAGGTTGACCCTATCAACTAAATATTTTAGAAGGGTTTATGGTTGGATATACCTATATAGACACAATAATTTCATAATTTTTAAAATAAGAGAAGAAGTAAGATATATTATGCATCGACTTATCCACCATTCTACCTGAGGAACAAGCTTAGGGTTTCATACTTTCTTTGGATATACAAATCTTGTCTTATGGAGAAGTGTTTTAGATGAATTGATAGGTTTTATATCCTAGATATGATTTATCCTTGTCATCCTTACATACCTTAACAACCTCTTAAAAAACACCTTGGCCAAGGGAAAGATTGAAGCTCGATGGGTTCATCTTCAAAGCTAAGTATTCCTAACATTGTTCCTCCTTTATAAGAGTAGATATATATGTATTTGTACTTCTATTACATGTATTAGGATTCCATATACATTGACATGAGTATATATCTTCTATGCATGTTTAATTTTAATGTATATTACCCCCATTTTATGGCACAATATTTGGTGATCACTAGATTAGATTTTGGTTTACTTGTTATTATCTTAGTGAATATAAAACATAGGACATAGTTAGGATTATTGCATAGTTTTGTTTGATTGGAGGCTTCGGAACCCTCCCTAGTGATTTTATTGTGATAGGAGATCCTTTAATTAGGTCTAGCAAATCCATATTGGTCATAACCTTGATTATCTAATGTATCCCCTATTAAAAATGTAAGTAAGATCTATCTTCTCTAAGATAGGATTGATTTGTAGATCTGATGCATTTATAATTCCATAAATTTTTGTGAACTTGACATGAATATAACCTTTATATGTATTTATTTCATTCTTTTCATTTTTATTATTTTATTAATTTTCTATATTTGTGATACTAGGTAAATCAGGCTAATATAGTTTATAAAATTTCTGCACAAATTTAACACATAGTTGTATCAAAATGACTATGTTCTTTCTACACAATTCCTTAATAGATACAAGTTACCAGATCAAATAGGTCAACATAGTTATCTTATTCAATTCTAGACAATAGACTATGTCAAATAGGTCAACTTAGTCTCTTATTCAAATCTATAATAACAAACTAAGTCATGCAAGTCAACTTAGTATTCCAAATAACTTCTATATTAAAACCTAAGTCAACTTGGTCAAACCAATCATCTTAAATAGGCTTTAATAAATAGGTAATTACATAACTAGGTTTATCGATTTGACATAATTGGTAGAACATGAAATCAAAATTCAAGGCACTTCAACATAAATTTTACAATCATCATCATCTTCTAACCCACCAAGGTTCCTCTCTTTCTCTCTATATCAGTTTGGTTTTCATTATAATTTTTTTTGAAAAGTTTATAGTCTACAAAACTATAATCCTAAAACAAACTAGGTCGACCAAGTTATGTAGTCTATCTTCTATCTAAAATTCTGTGTTGACCTAGTCAACTTATTTATTAAGGAATCTTGCTTCTATAGTATATTAGAGACCCTATCAACTCTATTCTATAATTTCATCTAAATAGACTCTATATTATACTTAAATTTGGAAGTAATAACTATATTCTAGTAATTAATTCACACTTTCATTTTCAGTTGTTTATGTGCTTAAAATATCTCACATAGTCTAATTAG
This sequence comes from Torreya grandis, assembly GCA_037957365.1. Lineage (NCBI taxonomy): Eukaryota > Viridiplantae > Streptophyta > Pinopsida > Cupressales > Taxaceae > Torreya > Torreya grandis. Next base: position 1,213,994 of record JARHVA010004329.1, on the reverse strand, counting down.
GTATTTTTTCAATATACCATTTATTTTCACTATTTTTCCCTTTCTTTCACACATTAATAAATCACATAATTTCAAAATGTATTTAAACATTTGTCTACTCGAGGCCTATGTACTTGGATTTCATCGCCAAGGGGGAAGCCAACTTGGTTTTATGTCCAAGTATAAACATGTTGTTAGTGGTATATACTGGAAAAGCATTCAACACCCTTCTCACTTTATGATTATAAAGTGAGGGGGTAGGCCCCAATACCAATCTATTACCATTGCCAACACATATCCTTATTAGCTAAACATCTTAAAACCATCCATATAATGCTTTATAGTTCCCTATTTTTATCCAAATTTTCTATCATACTTAAAACAACATTTATAATGATATAACAACATTCAAGATGACCACTTAGTTATCATTTAATATTTAGTTGATTGTCTGATCTCTATTCATTGTATGTTGTATTGAAAAAACTTGCATTGGCTAGCATTGGTGCAAGGTTTTGTGTTGTGTGCCCCAATTGGATCATTTTCATTGATCTATTTGTTTGTGTGTTTACTTACATTTATTTTATTTAAATTACATTACAAATTTTACCCTATTTTGAATACACTATAATTTTGTTCGACACAGTCTCTTACAGACTATATTTTTCCCTAATTATAGTAATGAGTCGACCTAGTCGACCCAATGCTCATTTTTGCCTATCAAGTTACAGTACTAAGTCAACTTAGTTAAATTTATATCCTTATTAGGCTACCCTCTATCTTAGGTTATAATATTAAGTCAACCTAGTCAACTCTATATCCTTGTTGGCTTAGTTTCATACCCTTTTTTAGTACTAGGTCAACCTGGTTGATTCTATACTCTTATGTACATCTTGTATCTCCTCACTTTTCATCAAATTTATCTTGCCTAATATATTTACTTCATAATGAACTTCCTATTTTAAGACAACACTGAGTTTAATTCAATAGATATGATGAGTCTTACCAACCCTAGTAGGTTCTCTCATAAGCAATTTATGACTTCTACCCTAGATGAAAGTAATGTGCATATAGCCAATCACATTACAAACTATGAGACCCCTCCTCATTCCTCTTCATTTAATAATCCTCTCTTCTCATTTAAATATAAAAAAAAGTTAGATTATAAACCAAAAATGATCCTATTCATCAATGAGTTTCCTCAATATTGAGGAAAGGATCCTTCTATTATTTACCATCTCATGATAAGCAGTGAAGTCGAGGAACCCCATTTACCTTCTCCCACATTCAAACATGGATTTGGGGATACTATATTATTTTATTCCCATCCTCTTCCTTCTCTTTTGACCCTTTCTTATACCATGACTTCTTCATCTTTGATTTCCTACACCTCTATGACTAGTATCTCTACTAACATGGTAGGTTCTACATCAAGTGGGCCTCTTTCTAGACCCACTCTTATCAACTCTTCCAATAGCTCATCATTTTATACCCATGGTAATCATGCCTATAATGTAAATTTTTCTCATCCTTATACTAGTACATCTTTTACAACATAAGAAAATTATGCCAATATTACCTTACTAATAGTTCTTATTAATCTCTTATTAACATCCATAGTGGTACCCAAGCCACTAATACCAATTTTAATACTTAAAAAAATTATAATAATGCAATTGAAACCCATAAAATCCTATTACAAACTCTTAATCAAATGAATTATTTTAAAGCTAATAATGCAAATCAAATGATGCAAATGTAAAATTATCTTATCCATCTTCAAACCCACCCTCAATAGATGTCATGGGTCACACATAACCTAAATGTTTCCCCACTTCCTCTTCAATGTTCCCATGGTAATCTTATCCCTCAAACTCCCTTTTTTAATAAAAAAGAAATCATCTATAAAATGAGCCTCTTGCATCTTAAATTTATAATATTAATATATAGGTATCACCCCTACCATTTATTACAATGTGTCAACTAATCCTACTATTTTTTTAAAAACATTTAGAAATCTATATAAAGATTGAGTCAAGTAAAATAATTTTACTACTACCAAGATATGACTAAATATTGTCATGGGTGATGCTTTAGATTGGTATAACCAATTCAAATATAATTCCATTACTAGTTTAGAATATTTAGTTAATGCTCTAGTCAAAGATTTCTAAATGGGCGATCTCCCTAAGAATACTTTAGCCAATTTTATCAATTGTAAGAAACTTGAAACTGAAAATACATAAGATTTCATTAAATGATGGAATTCCTTGTCTAACAAATGTGAACATAATATGGTAGATGAGAACTCCCTTCATCTATTTACTAATGTTCTTTTTCCCAAGTTGAAATATGAAGTCCAGACTCTCTCCACATACTCTAGAAGAGGCCATTGACCAAGCCAAGAATCAAGATTTCCTTATGAATTAATTTGACACATCCTAACCTTATATGGTTACTCAAATTTTAATCATGAATGAGAATCATCACACTACCACTGATGGTATCACCAACTCTTATGATACCATTCATACTATTCAAGGTGTTGTTCCCAACCAAACTTTGAAACAAGCTTCCCCTCCAAACCACATCACCAACCCTCATTTATTTTCAACCAATAACATCAATGTTAATCAACATTTATCCTTAGTGTAATTATGAAAATTTCTACCAATGCCTCTACCATGAGAACTTGAGCCTACTTTACCCATGAAATATTGGTCAACTCTAAATTTTTTTTTAGTTTCATAATAGTTGGGGCCATTCTCATGAGACTTATAGGAAACTTCATAATTTTGGTATGGATTTCCTTCTTTCTCTAAAATTTGACCATGATTATATCATTTGTAAATGTCAAAAATCCTATGACATTGCCTTCAAATCCCATAAAACACAAACTAAATCTCAAGCTTTAAACTAGGTTAATGCTTATTTGTCCATCTATAAATATCCTCTTCCAAATAATCAAGAAAACCAAGAAAAGCCTACTTTTTATACTAATAATTTTTTTAGTCTTCTTAACCCAACTCTTAAAGAGAATGTGGTCAATATGACTAATATGTGGAGATTGGTTTCTTTCATTGAGCCTCAACCCATCCACACACCTTAATTGTCTTTCACATTTCATGTTATACAATATTCTTCTTTAACTCATTTAACTAAGCTGGGGAAATAATACTTCATATCCTTTGATGAAAAAATTCCAAGACTTCCCTTGGATAACACTTCTCATATCATTTATACCATCCCTCCAAGATCTTTTCCTATCACTACTAACACTCAAACTTCTATCAACACTTATTTTCATACCACACCTACATCAACTACCGCATCCTCTCAAGATAATAAACAAACTTGTCCTCTAATTAAACCTTATACCTCTTATCATCATAAATTCACATGAATTTTGGCTCCTCCTTCTCAGGACCTCTTTAAACCCTATGCATCTCTTTCCAGTAGTCCTCTTATGGGATATGATGAGTGGTATCCTATCATGGAAATTACTAATATTCCATTTCAAATCCCATTTATTGAACTTATGCGGAACTCTCTATGTCATCATAACCATATTATGTAGATTTTTTTTGAGATGAACATCCCTCATCTTCCGTTAGCAAAATATGAAGCCATCTTGTCTAGATTAGAAAATAAATTTTTAAAATAGTGAGAAAATATGTCTATACATGTTATTGGAATAATGTATACTTCTCTTTCCCTCAAATTCCCCATTGCTTCTATGATCCTATTGATATTATGCTTCATGTGAATGATCCTCCTTTTCTTATCAATATCTAAATTAGCAATATCCATGTCAAACATTCTTTGATTGGTGAAGGTTTTGACACTTGTGTCACGTTTCTTGATTTTATTAAAACCCTTGGATATTATGAGTGTAGTCTTAAATACACATGCAATACATGCCAAGGGTATGATAAAAGGTAAATTCATCCTTTAGGTTGTGTTTGGATCCCCATTACCATCACACCTACCACCATTCACATGAAGGTGATGGTCTTCAATTTTATTCTATTTTATAACATTTTTCTTCCTAGGCGATGGACTCATTGCATGAGATGAATTGCATATTCTACTATCTAATGTGTCAAATTTCCTCATGATGGATCCATATATAGGATTCAAGGTGATGCCAACCCTTGGAATTTAAAATAATTCCAAGACCCTAGTGTATTCAAGATTCCTACCCTTAAACCCTTTCCAAGCATTATATTTCATGAATCTCAATTATTAAACTTTCCTATTAATTCCTCCTAAGGTTATAATGATCACCCCATAATAATTGAGAATATACCCCCTAATCTCATATATTTTGATGATGATGAGATTGATGAGATCAATCTCAATATTTAAACTTAAAATCTCTCACCTTATCTCATCTCTTAGCTTCTCACTTCTTTGCAATCATTCTCATCAATGACCTTGTGATGTGATACATGTTGTCTTAATTAGAACTCAACATTCTATTTATCACACAACATTGGATGACAAGATCATCCCTACCTATGCCATTTATATTCATACACATGGTTATGATGATGGTTATACCTTAGATGATCCATTCTTAGGAGGTCTTGTTCAAGCCTAAGATACTAAAATTATTCACTATCATTCCCTTTTTCTTCAATATTTTAGTATATATTCTATCATTCCATCCTATATCATTCCTAATTTTAGCATTCTTCCTCTTGATTGTAGGGTAGAGGTGTTGTTCACACCTCTAGTTTTTGAATATCTTGATAGGAGTATGATTATGGATCATGATAATATTGGTACTTATCATTTTGATAAATACCATGACCCCTCTCACCGACTTATCCTTGAGATGCTTACAAATATCCTTCAATATTTCATGCATATTGATTTTCCCTTAATAGAGACTAGTTTGGATCCCATTCAAACTCCCACTCTAGTTGAGTCCCTTCCTATTTTTGTTCCTATTTCTCCTTCAATCAAACCTTGTCTATTCTCTCCACTAGCCCCATCTTCTTTTAGAGATGAATTGCTCCCTTTACTACAACTAGCTCCTTCACTCACCAAATGGGTTGATAATCCATATTGTGACATTCATAAAGTTAATAGCCATTAGACTAGAGACTATTCATTATACCAATCTTCTTCATCATCCATTTCCACTCCTATGAGTACACCTACCAAGTCTACTCACAAATGTATTTATTTCTTCCATGTCATAGAAAACCATTCATCCACACATTGTCTAAAGTTGTAACAATATATTGACACCTTGAATCCCACCACTCTCCAACCCTTAGATAAGGCTATAACTCCCCAGAAAATATTTCCTGAGTATATTTAAAAATATGGAGAGGTATATTGTCTTTGGCACCAATGTGGTACACATCACATTGATCATTTCCACATTCTTCAGTAACATCTTAAGGATCACCTCTTAACCATTTTTGCATCTTGTACCCTTCCTCCCAAATGTCATTATCATAAGAAGGCTCCCCCTTCTTCCCCCGTGGCTCCACCTCCTATAGTTACATAACCTCTTATGGTCCCTTATCTAACTATTATTTCTCCACCCATGATTCCCTCACTTATTGATCCACCTTCATCAGTTTAACCTTCCCCACTAGTGACCCCTTCACCTCCTATATAATCCACTCCAATGTGTTCTCCTAAGTATCCCCTACATGATAGACCTCATTAGCATGATTATTTAGGCATTCCTACATTTTTTATTGAGAAGATTCAACATGAAGTATTCTATCTACTTTCACTAAAGATTGATGAGACATTAGTTGCATTTCACTTTTAACTTCATAGAGGCTTATCAAATGTTATGGATAATGTGTGTGGACAAATATATTAGTACTTATGAACATATGCATGGTGTTCTTACATTTGCATTTGTATTATAGGTGTGATCTAACTTTACATTTATTTATTTTATATCATTTAAAATGTTATCAAATTCTTATCTATCTTACATAGTGAATTTTTACATTACACATTACTTAGGATGTCACTATTTCTCTTATGTTCTCTTATGGGTTATTTTTCATAATTACATACTTGTTCTTTTTAAGTTCATTTTTTATGACTCACTTGTTATTTTTCATGATTTTTTTGTATCTTATCCCTATAAATATAAATAATTATTCTTGTGACTTGGTTATACAAACCTTTATCCCTTTATTCATTACATATTTACCATTTGATTAGTCAGCAAATAATTCATCTCAATATAATCTCCTCTTATTTGTCCACTATGGATCTCCCCTTATCCCACTCTATTACCTTTTGTAAACTGAGCATACACATGGTTGAGACTTGATATAACATGATGGTTTATAGTTAAGCCTAAGTGAACTAGTCAATCATGTCTTTGGATATTTAGCTTCTTTTAGTCAAAGCCTAAAACTCATTTATGTGTATGACTCTATCTCTCATGATTGCTCATTCCAAGTCTTTATGGAGGAGGAATCTTAAAATCCGTAAAATATTCAAAATCCAAATCATTTAACAAAAGGTAATGATCTAAAAGGTAACATTAAAATTAATCAAAAGTAAAATCACACTAAAAAAGACATGATTCTAAGCACACCTCCTTTTCCAATCAAATCTCAAACTCCATAGTTGGCCTCATAATAAAGCCAAGGTCCATTGGGGTGTGATAGGCTAGTATATTAGAAAAGGAGAATAAAAAAACTTTTAGTGCTACCTACTTTTTTGTGCAAGTACCCAATCTTCATAGTAGATTGATAACTCTATAAGGAGTCCTGAGGAATTGGGAACACATTGTGGGAAGGTAGGTCCATTGTGATTTTATTGTTCAAAACAACCATAATGAGTTGATATTAGTATCACCCTTATATTCCTACATATCTTTTTGTTTATAGTAAACAAGTATCCTTTATATATTGATGGTCATTAGTTATTTATTATCTTTTCATGTCCCCAGTGTGCCTCATGTCTCCTAATTATGTCTCTTAAGATGCCTACATTATGATTCTTACATTCCATTTTTCACTCCCTATAACCCTAATATTTCCCCTTGAGAAATATATTTTTTTTTTACTGATCACTCCCTTAGGGATTCCATTTGTGAATTGAACTTTAAGATCATGGATAGGACCTGACCTTACCTCATAAATTACCAAATTTTCATATTACCATTCCAAACTTCCCCTTTTAACATATTTTCATATTATTTACACCTTATTATTTTCCCATTTGTGAGTTGTAATTTAAGATCATTGATAGGGCGTAGCCTTCCTCACAAAATTTTTCCAATATCCAAGTCACAACAAAAATTACACGTGTCAAATATGAGATAAGATATGATTGATTATGAGTTACACATCATTGACATGCTTCCCATATTTATTTAGTATATTTTATGCTTAATTTATTAATATTTCACTTTTATCTTCTTATTTTCCAACTACATGTAAGAATCCAACCAATTTTCTTTAAGTTTTTCATACTTCCCAACTTGAATTCGTGTGATTAATTTAAGACCATTTTACCAATTTTGTTTCTCTTCTATACATCCCAACATGATTTACTATGATTTATTAACTTAATGATTTTTTTTTATTCCATTGGTCTTTCACGTGCTTTCCATTTTTATTATTACATTATTTTCATACTTCTCAGGGTGATTTAGTGTGATTTTACTTGTTATAATTTGGTGCCACAATTTCTCATGGTTAAAAAATAATTTTTATTCTCCTATTCACCACTCTTTGGTTTATTATACTTAGTAATATTTTTCTATTAAACATTTCCCAATGTGAACTAGTGTGTAGTTCATTTTTTTATTAATTATACTTTACCAAGTCTTTTTTGCCTATTTATTTTTAACCATGCATGTTTACTACATATTGCTAGAAAAGAAAACACCCCACATATATTTCCTATAGCATATACAACAAAATAAAAATACATGTGATAGAAATAAATATATCTATGAATCCAAAACCACAACTAAAATATAACATATAAGATCAACATCTAAATATCAAAATAGAACATCTTTGTATATATCATGAGTTTAATACAACTTACAAAAATACTTTGATCAATATCTAAGGCTAGGATATATCATGTATATGTTGTGGCCTAGCCACATTACTATCAATGCCTTAGAATGTCCCCTCTAAATAGTATAATATAATGAGGATGTTTGATATCTCAATCCTACTACCTAACCTTGTAGTTTGGCCACCTAGGCTTGTACTTATCCCAACTAGATAGTGGTAGTCAAATGCTTAGAGCTCTCCTAAGCCAAGGCATACCATGCCTATGACTCTCTTACTACCACCCCTAATGGTGGTTTTATCCCATATTTGTGTGCCCATAGCTTCCTCCTATCTCCCCTACTAGTTTGAACCAACCTACCTGAGCTAGGGAAGATGCTACCATAGGATCATCTAATGTGGTCAAGGCTTATGGTGTTAGCACCCCATCTAAAAAATCATGGTGTGATCCCATCACTAAGGATCCCCATCTGACATCTTCTTCATCTATAAGATATACAAAATTCAATTCAAATAGATATTAGATCAAAAATAAATATCAAAATCTATTTATACAACTAGTATTATATATCAAAGACTAAAAATTATAACCATTTATTACCTATCTTGGTGTCACTAATCATCATCTCTCTATCTTCTCATCTATCAAGCATGGTATCTCCATTGGATTATCCCTTGAGTACATCATGAATATGATGCTTCTTAATCAAATCAAACCCCTAAATCACCACCTATACCCACATTGAGTCTTTGCCTTAGTGGTGCTTCTATAGACCAACTCTACCCTAGGTTGATTGATGAGTCAACCTAGATGACTACCCTCTGTGATCTATCTTGTAATTGACATCTCCATCGATGGTGTGACTAAGGTAGGCACCATTACTCCTATTATGGTGTTATCTATGGTATTTATCACACCCCTATATCCACATCCATGTGATCTCTAGCTACTAGCTATTGTGCTTGACTAATCCATGGTCTCACACATCATAATATGATCTCTAGTTTATTGACTAGTTCTCTTCCTCCTCTCCCTTTATCTCTCCAACATGTTGAGCACAAAATATAGGAACCACTATGGGATCCATCGAGTGAGGGATTTTGAACTATCCTAGTATGCATGACACTATATGTGTCTCTACCTACTAGATGTAGTGTCCCATGATCTGCATTCATGTTAACCTTCGAACCATAGTCACCCAACTTGGATAAATAGTCATAATGTGAGCATAAGGCTACCACATAATATCTAATCATGTGACCATATCCAACATTGACACATGGGGAATAGCCCATGCCACTTGATATTATATCTATATTTAAACATGAGTCAACTGATCATCAACCACATTGGGCAACCTAGTTGGTTGGTACATCAAAAACCTCTCATATATCTAGGCACTCAATAGTATGATAGTTCCATGTTTTTTTTTCCTCTAGATATCATCACATACATATCATGTATGAGATGAACCTAGATGATAGAATACAAGTTATAGATTATCCTGTAATCTAATATGGACTAACATAAGGATATCACATATAGTAATACATTTCCATCTAAATTATGACACATAACTCATGATGTATCAAGTCCTATCATAGCTTTATGTCTATCTATAATTTATGAAATATAGGCATTGAGTAGAGTCACCCTCACTCCCAAGTATATACTATTTGAGAATGTATCTTATCAATCTAATGCTCATCTCTCCTCTTCATCATCTGGTATCCATGTGATCACTGGTGTCCTCCTTATAAGTAGTCAAAATAATGCATGGACATTATCTAAAGTGATACCAACTTTTATGGTATCCCAATCCACCATCTATTAAATGTATTAGTCAAATGTTCCCAAGATCTTAGGAACATGAACACTAGATCAACACTCAATGGGACCTACCACATCTCCATGATGCCTCTTAATCCTAGTGCATCCAATCTAGTTCTATCTAAATTTATTAGGTGTTCTAATAAATATGGTAGCCATGATGCATCCACTAATCACCAAAATCTCTAGTGCCCCTACAAAAATCAAATAATAAAATATGTATTAGACCTCCATGTCAGTCATAATCAAAATATATTTCTTTTAAAGTTCACAAAAGTCACCTAATTTACCTTAATTTATTCAATCTTTTTTACCAATTTGACCTATTTTCCATTATGTCAGCCATCTTCCTTCATATCAGTATTATATCAACCACTTATTAAATAAATAAGTCAACCTTATATTACTAAGTTGGTCCCTTGGACTTAAAACAACTAAGTTGGCCTTCCTTTTCCCTCCATAGTACTAGATCAACTGCTTAGTAGATATATTAAGTCATCCATGTGGTACTATGTTGACCCTTTACCCAAAAAACTAAGTCGGCCATGACCTACTAGGTCATCCCACTTAAAATTTTGTTTTCTACCAACAAGGTCGAATGGGTCAACCTTGATCTTTCAATGTGATGATTCTTTGACCAATTGTAATAAATGCCTTAGGATTTATTACTCTTACTTCCTACCCAATATCCCATTTGACCCTTAGTGTCCCTAAAAATTTTTAGGGTTCATTATGGTATCTATATTTATTCTAATTAACAAATTTATATAAAACACTCAATTTTAAATTAAGTACTCAAAAATTTGAAATTCTTAGTTACTTACCTATGTTTCACTTGATGCGGTTGTTATTCATCCTCCTCGTCTCAGCTATCATCTTCATACCATCTTAGATTTTTAGGCTATCATTAAATTTCCCATAACTCTATTTTTCTTATAATAATAAAATTATAGAAAATGAAATATTTTAAATCCATTTATATGTATTATTCCCAAATATTTACCCTTCAAATATTTACTATCATATTTCTTGTTTTGATCATATATTTATTTCTACTAACTTATTTTTTAAATTGTAAAAAATTATTAAATCTTAACATCATAGAGAATATTTATATATATTACATGCATAGGTTAAAAAAATTTGATTTTTCACTTTTTTAAACTAATCTTTATAGGATCACCTAATGTTCCTCACATTGGATGCTTTCATATCTCTCATGTCTCCTTCATTATATATAACACTAAAGTAAGTAAATGTATGTGTTTTTTAACTTTATCCTTTCATTTATGTTATTTGTTCCTTATTGAATTTTACTTAGCATTAGTGTTATGTGTTGTCATATTCTTTCTCCAAATCACCATCATGTGTTACACTTACATGACACATGATGAGTTTTGAATGCGGCATATGTATACACAATATTTTCAAAATTTTATTAATTATTGATGATCTTTATCTTTTAAGAACCCATCAAGTTTCAATATCTCTAAGTGCATGCCCTAAGGGCTGCACTGAGAAAGGGATGGGTAGATAATTGGTGCTTAGTAAGATTATTGTCTCTTTTACCACTTATTATCTACATACTTATCTCCTAAAAAACATTCCCTTAAGCTTGGCCTTCTCTTTTGTACACTCCTCTAGGATTTTAACAACTTCAGTACCTATTTTCCTATCCTAATTACCATTTTGATAGTTTACATGACTATGTTGGATATGTTGACCTTATAAAATTATTGATAAAACTTATTTAGGGTTTAGGTCAACTCCTAGCTGACCTAGTTCATGACTTAGTGAGTATTTATCAATAATGATACTAGGTCGACTGAGTCAACCCTATCAGCTAAAATTTTTGGAAGGGTTTAAGGTTATATCAACCTATATAAACATAATCATTTTTACACTTCTAAAATAAGAGAATAAAAAGTAAGATATATTTTTCACTTAATTTTCCACCATTATACTTTAGGAGTAAGCATAGGGTTTCACACTTTCTTTAGATATAGAAATATTATCTTGTGGATAAGTCTTTTTAATGCATTGATAGGTTATGTATCCTAGAGTTGATTTATCCATATCATTATTAAATATCAAAACAACCTCTTGAAACACCTTTTACAAGGGAGGGATTGAGGCTTGATTGGTTCATCTTCAAAGGTAAGTATTCCTAAATTTGTTCCTCCTTTGTAAGACTAGATGATATGCATTTTCACTTTTCTTCCATGAACTAAGATTATGTATACATTGATGTGAGTATAATGTGAGTACATATATTATATGCATGTTTAATTTTAATTTTTATTACCCCCACTTTGTGCCATAAGATTTGGTGAGAACTAGATTATATTTTACTTTAGTTTTTATTTAGTTAGTAAATATGAAAACATAGGACCTAGTTAGGGTTATTATGTAGTTTTACATGGTTGGAGGATTTGGAAACCTCCCTAGTGAAATTATTATGATAAGATATCCCTTGATTATGTTTATTAGATCCATATTAGGCATGACCTTGATTATCTAATGTATCCCCAATTGAAAGTATAAGTAGGATCTATGTTCCCTCAGCTAGGATTGATTTGTAAATTTGATGCATTTAAAATTACATATACTTTCTTCATCACCTTTTGTAATAATTTTGTCATGTTCTCATTGTTAATACCAAATATGATGTCCACATAGATAACTACTATCAGTTGATGGTCATATTCTCTCTTGATGTATAGATTACTATTTGTAACTCCTCTTTTGAGTCCTTGATCCAACAAACACTTGTCCAACATAGCATACCAAGCTCTAGGAATTTTCTTTAGATGATAGAGAGCCTTTTTAAATATAAAAACATAGTATTTCTCATTTGATAGTGATAACCCTTAAATTTTCTCAATTTACACTTCTTCCAAATTACTATTCAAAAAGGTATATTTGACATCCATCTGGTATACCTTGAATCCTATGAGTCTTGCATATGCTAGAAACAATATGATGGACTCTAATATTGATACTAGTGTAAAGGTTTCCTCAAATTCTACCAATTAAACTTGTGAATATCACTTGAATGCAAATCTATCCTTATTCCTAGTGACTTCTCCATCCTAATTTAACTTATTTCTAAACACTCATTTTGTGCCAATGACATTCTTATCTTTAGGCCTAAAATTAGTTCCCAAGTCTCATTCTTCTCTATTTGGTTAAACTCATTATTCATAGAACCTATCCAAAAGTTATCTTTGATTGATTATATAAGACTCTTAGGTTTAATATTGGATAATAGAGCAACATTTTCTTGATTTATATTACTTACCAATCTTTTCCTTGTTTGGACATTTGCATTCTTGTTACTAATGACTTGAGATTTAGGGTGATCTCTTTGAATCTATCTTGATAGTCACTTTGAGTCATATAGCTCTTCAAGATATTATTCTTATTCCTCATCAACTTATATAGTATATTTTTCATTCTTGAAGTCTGAATTGTCTAAAGATTTCTTTGATTGTGAGTGAGATTTCATTGTCTCATCAATCTTCACATTGATGCTTTCCACTATCTTTTGCAGTCTCTTATTATAAAATATATAGGATGAGCTAATTGATGAATATCCTAATAATATTCCTTCATCATATCTAAATTCAAAATTTCCAAAGTCCTAATCATCTCTTTTTATGAAAATTTTTCTCCCAGACACTCTAAACTATTCCACATTAGTAGGCCTACCATTCCATAGTTCATAAGGAGCCTTGTTACCATTAGTCACTATCTATCCTATATTAAAAATGTAGAAAACAATGCTTAATTCCTCTCTCAAATAGACATCAGATAATATATATTCATTTAGCATAGTTATATCCATCTCTTGAATTATCCTAGTCTTCCTTTCTACTACCCCATTCTACTGAGGTGTCTTAACTGCTGAGAATTATCTCCTTATTCCATGATCCTCACAAAATTCATCAAAATAATTAAACCAAAAATATATTGATATATAATATATTAGGCACTTTATCTTCCCATTATTCTCATTCTCAAAAATATCTTTAAAGGCCTTAAACTTGTCAAGAGCTTATTATTTATCTTTCAAGAATACAACCCAAGTCATTTTTGTGTAATCATCAATGAGTAACATGAAGTAGCTATCTTCTTGAATGATTTGAATTATTTTATGCCCATAGAGATTAGTGTGTATTAAATCCAAGGGTATTATAATAGAGTAATCCTTGGACATGAACCTTCTTATATTTTGCTTACCATGTTGACATGCCTTGAAAAGTATGTTTGTAGGTTTAATGATCTTAGGCATGTTCTTTACAGATTTCTTAGTACTAATCTCAACCAAGTTGTCAAAGTTTAGGTGGAATAACCTTATGTGATATATCCAAATTTCATTTATGTTTCTCATGAAACATATTTCCTTCTTGATCTCATTCAATACATATAAGTTGTTATCAATCCTCTTGGCATTGTTAATTAGCCTTCTTGATTTGGATCTCCTTATCTCACACCCTCTATCACAAAAGGTTAGTGTGTTTCCTTGATTAAAAATTTTACAAACACTAAGAAGGTTATGTTTCAATCCTTCCACAAAAAACACATTTTGTTTCTTGGTCTTTTCATTGTCCAAACTCTAGACACCCATGCCAATTATAGTTGATAGTGTGTTGTCTCCAAACCTCACTATTCCTAAAACATTATTATTTAATGAGATTAAATTATTTATGTATCCTATCATGTGGCTTGAAAAAACACTATATATATACCATGTCAATATTTTATTTAAATGTTAAAGGAAGTTTGGGTTAGCATAGGTTACTCTTTGGTCTTTTATAACTCCTTATCAAATAGTCCATCTTACTTCTTGAGCTCATTATGATCTATCATAAATTAATTTAACTTACTTACCAATGTTTGATCCGTATTATGTAGTATAGGAGCTTCACATGTATTTTTTAATCTTATGGACTTTATAACTCTTGTGAAGCACAATCTTGTAATGTGTCCTATAATGTGATAGGTATAACAAATAACATTTCCATACTTACCATGATTCCATGATGTCTTATCCTTTATTGAATTGGGATGGCTAATTGGTATTTTAATTTTTTATGTTATTTAATTATTATGACCTCTCATAATATCTCTCAAACTTGTTCATTTTGTCTATGAGCTCCTCATGCTCAACCTTCAAGGAATCTAGTTATGTCCTCAACTAGTCATACTCAACTTCCTTTGACTTGAACCTTGTGTTGACATATTCTAATTGACTACTAAGAACATTGATAGTCTTGTTTTGGTTATTAAAATCATCAAGTGCTCTTATGATCTTAGATTCAAGGTTTACGTTAGCTTGTACTTCTTCATTATCGTAGTAGACTTCTTCATCATAGATGTTGTCTTCTTCCTGCTATTCACAAGACATCTTGTGCTTCTTAAGATCACCTTCAAGTCTCTTATCACAAAGGACTATGATATGCCAATTTTTGGAAACATATTTTTGAGGGGGGGGGTGAATCAATCTTCAAAACTTTTACAACTTTATATTAGCATTCATGAACTATCAAAACAATATAGTAGACTGACAACACATTAAAAGCCATGAGCATGAGAGAAGAACATAACATAAAAAACATTTATCTAAGTGGGAAACCCTCAATGGGAATAAAAACCACTAATAATTCAAATATACTACATTCATATAATGTAAACATCAATATTTAGTGAAGCACCAAATTCACTTGAAGAAGCAACCCCAACTAGCCAAGCACCAACTTGACTAAGCTTTAGCAAGCACCCACTTGCAAGGAGGCACCAACCCCATAAATGAATCAACATAAAATAATCCACATGAAACATTTTATCACCTTCAAAACCCTTTTTTATCATAAAATATATTATTTTCTCCTTCTTTGTCTCTTCACACACTTTTATCCTTCTCAAATTGATCTCTAGTCTTCTTCACTTAATTAGGTCTCTTCAAGATAGATTAGGTCATTTGACCTTTATATTAAATTATAATACACATATTTTATATTCATTATAACTTATATACACCCTAATTATGGTCTATAATACTTCATTTATCTATTAAAAATGTTATATATTCTGTTTGAACTCTCATTCCTGCTAACTAGCCAATTATGCTTATTAGGCCTTTTTCTTATACTAGGCTCTTACTCATATACCTCTTGATCAGCCATACACACTTGCCCACTTATATTTTTAATTAAATAGTCCTTATAACACAAAAATAAAAATTAATCAAACATTACAATAGGCTTATCATAGCATTTAGGACCAAAACCCCTTTTTAGGCCTTAAGGAGACCTTATTAAATTAGGCCTTCATTAGCACACATTACCCTTTGAAATATTTAGGACACTCTCAAAAATTATAAAATGGTATGAAAATATCAAATATAACTCAAATATACCTTATAAAAATTAAATTTAGGTTCATAATACCTTTTAGGTCCAACTACCACTTGAACCTCTTCTCAAAACACTATTCATACTAGGTTTGTGCATACCTAGAAAGTCTATCTTGAGCAAATAAAGCCTAAGAATTTTTTAAAAAAATAAGCATGGAAAAAAATCACACATATATAATATAAATTACCTTGAAAATTAAACATGTTTATTATAATTCATTAAACATGTCAAAAGGACTCAAAGCCTTCTGTACAAGTAACCCAATCATAACTATTAACTAGTCTCAAAACATAGTCATGGAATCAATGACCTAAAACACATGTAGAAACACTTTCAAATAATTAAATTTAATTAATATGATATTATTAGGCAATTATATCATTATAATATAGATAGATAATGTGGTCACATGAAAATATTGGTATTGTAAACCAATCTCATAGTCTTGTACCTCACTATCTCATCTGAATAAGATAGGTCAACTTATGAAAAACATTTTCATCATATCCAATGACCTAAAATTAATTTTTTAAAAATGAAATTTTATTAAAAGGTATTTAATATCTTCTCAATTCACTTGTATTCATCCTTAATATATGATAACACATCTCAAATTAATTTCTCACTTCTACCTAGTTTTCTAACTGTCTACACAATTAGGCCTGTTAGATATGGGTCAACTTGTATCACTAGTTTATCATAAATGAGAGATATAATATGTTAAAAATACACCATGTAAAATAAATACAAGTCTAAAAATTCATCCTTCATCCATTTAACAACTTTGAATACTATAACAAATCTTTGTGAAACAAGGGTTCCCTTATAGGGTCCAATCATTCACATGACAAATTAATAACAGTTAGAGGTGCTTAGGAGAGTTGAATAAAATATACAATAACTACTTTAGTTGCATGTTATGTCTATAGGTCCTACCCCTATAAGTTCACATTAAAACTCACTTAAGTGATCCAATACCTCATATTAATATTCAATCAACTCTATATAGCCTCTTATTCCTTTGTGTATCCATCTCACTAGGACACCATGCTCCTTCATGCACAAGACTAGGCATCCTATGCACAAGCCTTCTCAAGTCTCTTTCTAGGTTTAGACACTTGACAACTTTGGCACCTAATATTGAAACATTGTTTTAGGCTTTTAGACCTTTATCACAAGCCTTATATGTTTCTCAATAAATGTTTCCCTGTCAAGGATGAAATGAAACAAGAACATTGTTTAATGGCCTTATGAACAACAATTTACATCAATGATAATTTGAAGGCCAAACCTCAACAAAATAAACAATGATCAATAATTTATATAAGGTAATAGGTAAGATAATAAAGTATATTTTTTTTAAAGGATGAGAATTATGTGAATAAAATGAATTTGGATACATATGAAACTAAGTCAGCCAAATACAAGTGTAATAAAATAAAAATATGAGATTGGCTAGGTAATATAAAATCAACCAAATTGATACAATTGTATTTAATTTAGTCTAATATATAACTAAATCAACTAATGGATACACATTAGACCATGTCTATGTGATACTATGGAAAATATAATAATCTAAAAATGAACTAGATCAATTTAGTTAACTTAGTTTTATAAGAATATAAACAAAACAACCTATGAAAATATGGGTTGAGGTGGTCAACCTAGTTATATAAGAATATATATAGAACAAACTATAACATACTCAGTCAAGGTGGTTGACCAAGTTTTTTAGGAATATAAATAAAATATCATATAAAATATTGGGTTGAGGTGGTTGAACTAGTTTTGTAGGTAGAAAAAGGAAAAAATGGTATGAATTTAAATTATTTAGTCTATTTTTGTAGAAAATATAACTAAACATATAGGAAACTTGGTCGATCTAGTTGTAGCACACAACACAAATATTGTATTAATGCTTGCTAATACAGGTTTATAATATAGCATACAATTTAAAAAAATAAGTAATAAGAGTGATTTTTAGAAGCTAACCAACTAATTTCTCAAAAATATGACTATGAAGTTGTACTAAGGGTTTTGATTGAAAGTGTAGACTCCCAAAGATACTTCCTTATCTACTGGATAGTGTTGGCCCAATGTTTTAGAAAACTAACTATGGAGGAAGTACCTTTCCCATAGACAACTAAACCTAGTTTTAATTTTAATCTAAAATTAAATTATTGGTGCTAACCTCTTACTGATGCACCAAACAAATAAACATATGGTTGGATTCCTAAGGTTCAATAAAGAGGTAAACCTTGGGAATTTCTAAAATATCATGAGATAGGGGGGAAATAAAGACCATGTTTAGCTCTATAATATGGCTATGAGTATTGGGGTAAAGCCATAAAACCATAATATATATCAACAATAGACAAGTAACATTAACAAAGTATGAAGTATCCCTTCACAATAATAGCTAAGTAGTTTGAAAACTATTAGTACACAGTTTCTAGGGAAAACCAAACAAAGTGAAAAATAAAGGCAAAAGTTAATGTTTTGAAAGTTATTTTGTATTCTTTGGAATGTAAATAAATAGGAATCCAACTAAAAAATAAAGTGACTTAAATTACTATCCATGTAGGTTAATTCCAATTAATTAAAATAAGAGAAAAATAAATAGAATAAAATTGAACATATCAACTTAGTTGTGGAAATATAATAGAACAAAGTTGAGTTAGTCAACTCAGTCTGTTGAAAGAAAGAATAAAATGAATGCAATCTAGTTGGTCAAATTATTTTCTTGGATATAAGTAAAATTAATAATTAACTTGAAAAAGTTAACTTAGTTGACTTTAAAACTACAGTTTTATAGAGCTAGAAAATTGGAAAAAATAATATTGGAATTTGAATTTCAAAAAAAAGCAAGAAATTACATTAATTTAAAATTTGATAAAAATTAATTACTAAGATGCTTATAATAATCTCGGCACTATGAACTGAGTTGACCAATTTGATCTATTAATTTGTCTAAAGTTTTTGAGTTACTATTTTAAATTGTGTTATCTAGATAAATTTTTAAAGCTACCAAGGAAAATACAAAATATTAAAATAGAGTCAACCCAGTCAACTGAGTATAAATAAAATTGATAAATGATAAAACCAAATAAAATTATGTCAAATGGATTGAATTGATAAATTGAAAATTTTGAAAAATGAAAGGAATCGAGTTACTCGATTTAGTTAGATGATGAAAAATAAGAAAAGAAACTATATCGATAAGGTTGATCTAGTTTTTCTTATCTACAAATTTGTGCACAGAGATATAATGAAATCAATGAGGTCATCTTAGTTGGAAAACCTATGAGAAATTTCCCTATCTAGGTTGACTAGGTTAAAAAATATGTATAAACCTACACACAAAGCTAAACAAAGTTGATAAGGTTGAATGAGTATAAAACCCTACATTAAGATAATTAAAAATAGGTTGATAGGATCAACAAAATATGAAAAAATACATACAAAATATTAAATTAAGTTGAAAGGGTTGATCTAGTTACCTTTAAATAAAAAATAAAAATATTCAATGGTTAGATTCAACTCGAGTTTACTAGAATGCAGGCAAGTGAAACTAGACAATTAGATAACTTATCCTACTTAAATAATATTCAATGTTAGAAAAGCTAATCAATTAAAAATTACTCTTAGGGATACATTTAAATCAATGTCATGACCAATAATGGATCCATAAAACTTACACTAAGGGATTTATTATCACATTATGGCAAAGGAGAGGTTTCCAAGTCCTTTAGACAAATACCATCTTTTGATAAACCTAACTAGATCTCTATGATTGTAAATAAAGTTAAATAATCTAATCTAATAAACAACTATACAATCTAATCTAGTAAATACATATTTAAGATAATGTGCGATCACCAAATCTTATCATATAAATGGGGAAGATAAAAAACATGCAAAGATAGATCTATCTATAACATAGATAATATATAAGAAAGGATATATATATATATATAAACTCTATAATATCTACTTACAAAAATATGAAAGGGTTAGGAATATACTTACCTTTGTTGAAGTGAATCTATCATGACTCAATCTCTCCCTTTGCCAATGGTTCTTTTCAATATGTAGTTGTGGGCTTATTAGGATCAAAAGGATAAATCAGATATAGGATACAAGACCTCTCATATTCATCCAAGACTTACACAAGATAAGTGCTACTCCAAAGGAAAAAACCTAATCAGTGACACCTCTTATTAATTATATAATTAGAATTGTGATCAATAATAATGCACAATTTATTGATCCTCTCTTAGAAATGAAATGAAAGGTGAATATAGAGCCACAAATTGACCATAAACCTCTTAAAAATTAATCTAATAAATTTATCCTGATTGACCTTGTTAGGCGAGAAACTCTAGTTGTTAGGTCTTAAACTATGTCAACATGGGTTGACCTAGTTGTTAACATGTGGTAAATACTATAATAGGGTTGATTAGGTCAATATAGTAGGATACATGGTAAAAAGGTGTTTTTACTTAGTTAGAGGTTATTTTAGGTGGTGAGTTTTCTAGGAAAGTGTATAAGCAGGGTTTCAAATCCTAGGGAAATGAAAATGAGTAGGTTATATTTGTTTTAAGTGGTGGTATAAGGGCCAAAAATATTTGAGAATCACCACAATTCTACCAACCCCTTTCTCAATGCACCATTTAATAAGTGCACTTATATATATATATATTGATATTTTATGGGTTCCTATGAGAGAGAACAATCTTTAAGAAGCCCTAAAGCTACCTACAATTCACTCAAGAGAAACATGGCTTGAGGTTTGTATGCACTTTTTGAAATTTATGGAAATAAATGAATAATGGATGATGTTAATAGGTTTTTTAGGCACCATAATAAGGAATCAAATTATATTAAGATGCTTTGGATCATTTCAAATGGTTGAAGAGATTGTAGGCAACTCCTAAACCTCACAAAAACACCATGAACTTGTGGGTGAACTTTTTAAGTATTTTGAGGCTCATGAGGGTATAAATCATGAATTTTGAAGTGTTTAAAAGATATCAACATGTATAAACATAGTATTATGAGTTTTCATGATGTAATAATCAAGAAAAATATCCTTCCAAACCCTTAAGACTATCTAAAGAGATAAAAATGGTTGTAGGCCTATGTAAATATTTCCAAAGGTTTTCAAAGAATTATTGTAGGTTTGAATAATAGGTTTCAATATTTATGAAGAGATGAAAATAAGGTCTAAGACATAAAGTTTAAATAAAGATAAATAAGTCACAAAATCTAGTTTATAAGCTTGTTGAAGGTAAAATGGGATCTTCAAAGTAAGTTTTTGTAATATAGAGAAGTAAGATCTTGAAAGACATATTTAGGAGATTATAATTAGATTCAAAATGGTCTTCAACTCTAAAATTAGAGTCTAAAGACTCATAAAATATCTTATAAATATATAATACGAAGCATAAAATTTACTATCCTAAATTAAAAGGAAAGAGGTCATAGGTTTTGAAGTGTTAACTAAAAAACCAAGGTTTTATATCAAAGTAAAAGAATGAAGAAGACCTTCATGGTGCTTGAGGAATAAATTTGAGTCTTGGACTTAATAAAGTCTAGGCCAAGCCATTAACTCATGTTGGAAGTAATCAAGATTCTTAAAGTGATCAAGAGTAATTATCAATATTGCATGAGGTTTTAAGTTTGAGGAATCCCTCTACAGTCTTGTAGGTATTCAAGGGATTATCAACATGTTTCTATGATGATTCCCTCTTATTTAAAAGCTTGAAGATATACTAAAGGATCCCTTAAAGCCATAGAGCCAAGTATATGACAAATTCTTAAGGTCTCATGAATAATATAGGCCTACAACATTAAAATAGAGTTCATGAAGGATTTATAGCTTCCAAATCTCTCTTTTAGGACCTATGAATCTCCATTAAGGCTTAAGAACCTTATAAACTAGTTTTAGATATGGAACAAAGGTTTACACTCTTTAATGTTGTCATCACCTCAAACATTACCCTCTCTCAAGTTATAGGTCTAAATCAAGACCTCATGAGTCACCATAAATGAATATAACCATGTTGAACTATTCATCTCAAGTTGTCAAATGAATTATTGTGAAGCAATGAGAAATGTTGTCTCAAACCTCATAATGCTCTTATAGACCTAAATTAATCTAATGAGCATAATAAAATATAGGATCCTTAATGACTACTAAGGCCTACTATTTGTAACATTGATATTATAAGACTACATGATACTTGAAATCCTTCATTTTTTTCAAGGTCTTTTGTAAATCAAGTTGAGGAGAGAGATACAAGAATTTTAAGCTCCAAAAAAGATTCTTTTTTATCAAGATTCAAGGGTATCCTCAAGACCTCTCAAGGGGATTCTGGATGAAAGTTTGATGTTTAAAAGGGTGAAGTAACCTTGAAAAGTTATAATGAGGATGGAAATATTCATAATATTGATACTCCACTAGCTAAAAGTTTCAAGGCATTTCAAATAATGGTTGCTAGATAAGGAGGTTTACAAAGTCTTGAGGGAGATATCTGAACCATCTCAAATGGATAACAATGTTATAGACATAGCCTTTTGAAGGAGAGATTAAATATAACCTATACAATGATAGTGATGCCCAAAAAAAAGGTTATCATGAGTTTAAGTCTATAACAATACTTGAATAACTTCTTGATGTTCTCAAGAATATTCAAGCTTTCAACACTACTTTTTCTAGCTTAAAAACCTCCATGGTGGAGTTTGCAAATAGGTTATACAAAACTTCTCATAAGAAATATACAAATTTTCATATTGAAAGTGGGTCTCCTAAAGTCCATAATCTTGAATATAATATAGTGGTCATATACAATAGGTTATGACTAGGTTGCAGGTCACCATGGGAAAATATGAGCTAATCCATTATCCCATTATGAATAATTCAAATTATAGACCTAGTAGACAAATTTGAATGGGTTTAAAATTATCTTGTTAAAATTGGAAGACCACATGAAGAGAAGGATTGAAAGGTTCATATAAGACCAAGACATGGTTAGAGTATCTATATCATCAAGTTTTAGGTTTGTAACTCATCTTGTAGGGATATACAACTTATTCCAAGAAAGAGAGAAAAATAAAATATAAGTAGTCTATAAAGGTTATAGAAAATCCTTAGAGTAATGTTCAAGCTATCAAGAAGGGTATTAATCTTAGGAAAGCTTCTACTATTATAGGTTTCTAGTTATTGATATTAAAATACATAATAATATGATAGAAGGGTTTTATCTTGAAAACCTCACTTTTAGTCCTAGCTGATCAGTTTGAAGAAGTTTCAAGGTGTCTTGGAAAATGTTGGAAGACTATATGAAGATAAATATGGTGAGTAAGGAGGTTAAAGCCTAAACACCACCTATGAGGCTTACAAATTCAATAAATTTTTGTTATAAAAGGTTGATTACGAGTTTATAGGGTAAGAGATTAGATAAAATGAGCTTGAATAATGATGATCCAACTTATCACCATCCCAAAGAGGTCTTCACATAAGCTCCAAGGCTGATTTCAAGCCTCTCAAGTTCTCCAAGACCTAAACATTACCCATTTATTAGAGTGTTTTAAGGAATTTAAATGATCAAGGCACAAACATCAATTCCATCACATATTAAACATGTCAATCATGTTGAGATGATTATTTGGTCAGATTGATTCAAGACTGTGAATAGTATAATTGGTCATTAATAACATGGTGGGGTATGAAGGCATTTAAAATTTATCCTAAAATTATGTAACTCCCTTGATGGAGTGGTGGTCAATCCCAAGTTAACCAAAAATCCAAATAGTAGTATAAGATTACCTCCCAGGTCAGACATTCAACATGCACATGAAGTGTATATGGCTGACTTAAGGCCATTAGCATAAGGAGGATTGTGTTTTATAGGACTGGATTATCTAGTTGACCAAAGAATTCATGTTCAATCACTCCAAATGATAAACATAGAAAAAATGAATCATTTCCCTCCACTACTACACCAACATCCATAGAGGATCACCATGATGTAAGGCCTAATGTGTTGAGGAGACCCTAATGTTCCTCTTTTCTATGATTTTACTCTTGAATGGGTTGGAGTTATGATGTAACACCATCACTTATAAGATATTATTGTGATATTATATTCTCTCTTTCTTCTCATTTATTATATATAGGTCTTGAAATGCCATATTTTATATCCCTCTATTAGGTATGACAAAACTCTACTTATTTCAAGCCTTGTAAATGTTGGATTAAGGCCTTCTAATTAAATAAATACTAATTTTTACCTTATATAAGATTGTATCTTATGTGATTTTAGTGTTTTGTTGATCTATACATGTGTTAGAGCGTATTCTCCCTTATGTATGTCCATCTTCCTTCACATTCATGTAAGTAGGCATACCTTTTGTAGGAGATATGATGTGTTATAACTAGTTATGTAAGTGATTAGTTGTGTAAGTTCTCTAATTGTGTCTTATGGAATACCTTTTATCTATCACTTCTATTTATATAATAGGCAATCACCTTCATATGAAACACTTATACCTTAGAAACCTAATTTGGAGATTATTTAGTCTTTATCAGTCTCATTGTGTTATTTTAGGTAAGTAGAGGAGATATTAAATCCTTGTGCATCACCTCATTTTCAAGTTTTCGACTTCATTATATCTCTTTTCATGAATATATTCTTAGTGTAGCTTAGATAGGATTTGTTAGTGTATGTTTTAGGGATGCAACCTGATCCTAAATTAGGTGCACTATGGTTTGAGGAGTTGGCCTTCTCAAAAGATTCAATCTTATCATAGGTCACCCACACTTAAGAGTGTTTACATATGTTAGTTGAAATAAGTCTTAGGACCTAACAAGGTTCATTTCAATGTGACAATATTTTTTGACACACCTAGTGGGACAAGTTCCATTAAGTTGGAATAATTAAGATAAAAATTTGGTGTTGTTATTAAAAAGTTGTAGTATAATTGAAGACACATTTAAATTACCTAGTGACTCCATCCACTTATTATTACAAACAAGAACATCACTTTGATGCTAAAGGAGACAAGATATTCAACAAGAGGCACTACTTTTGAGTTTATTGAGTTTTCATTTACTCAGAGAATAAGAAGAACAACTTTGTAAAGGTCTCCTAAAATAAGATACATGGTTTCTGGGAAGCACTATCCAAGGGCCCAATAACCACCTCCATTTGGTATATTTCCTAGGATAAGAGAGAGGTTAAATCCTACTTATCAGATGATAGCCCAAAGGCATCAATTGTTTATATCTTTCAATTGGGGAAATTCCTTGGGCCTTCAAAAATATGATGATATACCAATTTAAGCTCTTAAGATCACTCCCTCTTTCAATGGTGAGGATGTTACTTATCATATAGATCATATATAAGACATTACTAACAACTATCCAATCCATAATATCACTCAAGACAATGTGGTAGTGAGACTTCTTACAAATTCATTAAAAATAAGGGATCTTCAATGGTATAGAGGGTGTAAGCTTGGTTCAATTGGTAACTAGGATGAATTAAGAGAGAGACTTTGCCAGTAGTTCAAAAACAAGATTGACCATATCTTTTATGGAACAACTTAAAATCATCAAGAGATTTCCTAACAAATACATGGTGGAATTCATATTCAATTTTTAGAAGACATTGGATAAAATCCCACCCTTGGTGAAGCCTACTACAAATACATCCTTCTTATACTACTTAATATCCTTAAATAATGATATTACTATCATGGTATAGTCCATGGGAGGCACATTGATACCAATGACATATGACATTGACATAAGAGCTGAGAATAACTTGATTCAAATAAGGAAGATTTACCCTATACCTCCAATGCCTTTATTCCCCAAATGTACACTAACACAACCCACTTTGGCACCTATCCCAATAATAACCAGCCAATAAACCACACCTGATGTCCCTCCTAATGAGATACATGAAGTAATTTTTTTTCTATAAAACTTTGACAATGAGTTATTATACTTAAAGAGGCATCAAGATCAACACATCAGACCTTATCAGCCTCTTAGGTAGCCTTACCAAGGTAAAACATAAGCACAAAGCTAAATAACTCATAATAGGCCTCATAACAGTCATAACCCCAATGTTTTTAGTAACTCAAAGGGAATCGTGCCCATGAAAACTAACTTGGTTAAGAATTATTAGTAGTGTTATCATTGTAATTAGAATCAAAATTAGACAACATGTCGAAATGTAGTGTTAAACTAGGATTTTATGGTCCAAAGTGTGTCATCTTCTCAAAGGTAGACAAGTGAACTAACTCCACAAGTTAAAGGAGGGCATGAATAATCTTAAATGCAAGGTTGATCCACTCTTGTGAATTGGAAAGAGGGTGATCTATGTTTTATGAATAAAATTGAAACTTCAAATAAATCAAGTAATAATGTAGCAACAAACACAAGTTCCAATTAAAGGGCTATTGAAAGTGGATAATCAAATGTTAAAGATCCTATATCATCCCCTCCAATACTCCATGAAGTTACAATGTCTATTTTATCTCTAAAATATTAAGATACACATAAAAATAGTTTATAATACGTGAGTTATATCCCAAGGATCAAGTTTACCCCACTCAAATCAATGAAAGTATTATTAATCCTAAGATATTAGCAGAGGATAGTGTTGTTCCATTCCATATTATTGATAAAATGAAGAAGACAAATGTTAATATTATTTAACATTGTCATTGATTAAGGGAGATTTTATTGAGCATTGTCATTGAGTGTTGAGATTTGTTATTTAATGTTGTCATTAATGTTAAAGGTTTTTATGAAGATTCATGGTTCATTCATTGATTTCAATTTAATATAATTAATGTCAAAGGTTATTTTGGAAATGCTTGGTCAAGTAATCCTTTAGGTATGTATATAAACAAGTTATGTTGCCATCATAATGAGTGTTGTTTCTAAATATAGAGTAGTGATGTGTCCTAACATACTGAGTTTTGTTTATATATGAAGAGCAGTGATGTGAGAGTTATGTTTGAATAATGTCCTAATGTAAACCTAAGTGATATCATTAAGAATTATCATGAGCGAGTATAGGTCATTTTGTCAAGTATCAAGCATCTTGTAATTTTTTGTATAATCTTTGTGAGGTCATATGTGTAGGTGGCATGACTAAATGAGAGAGTTTCAAAGAAGAAATTATGTACTCTAAAGATCTATGTAAGTAGTTCTGAAGATGCTCTGAATGAGATATGAAGATGAGAATTCTCTAAACAACACTTGAAAGTGTTTGAGCATGATATATATTTTTTTAGGTAGAACACAAGGTGTTTAGGTCCCTATAAATGATTAAAAGGTTAGATCTAAATATATGTATATGTAGCTTTGAAAATGCTATGAAT
This sequence comes from Torreya grandis, assembly GCA_037957365.1. NCBI lineage: Eukaryota > Viridiplantae > Streptophyta > Pinopsida > Cupressales > Taxaceae > Torreya > Torreya grandis. Next base: position 1,186,335 of record JARHVA010004329.1, on the reverse strand, counting down.
ATCTCAATCAAAGTTTGAAGATCTTTAAGTAGATTTGAAGATGCTTTGTTTAAGATCCAAAGAAGAGTGAGCATATGACCATACACAAGAAGCATTAACACACAAGAGAGTTTCAAGGTGAAGTCTACAGGGTGGCAAGAAGATCAAATTTAAGGCCTAATGAGACTAATAGATTAGGGCCTAGAAATTAAAATATAGATTATGGTCAGATGAGGTAACAAGATCAGTTTATATGGCATAAATAAGAATGTGAAAATTGAAAAATGTGAGTCAATTTTTTTAAGTATGTGCATGAAGTTTTAGGTCATGATTTGTAAGTAAATTTTGAAAAATAATTTCAAGGTTTCTCAAATGCATTGAATGAATAGTTGTCTACCTAAGGAGGTTTTATTAGTGATCTTTGGCATGTGAAAAATATTCATGAGAACCTAATATATTTATGGTATATTTTTAAGGGTTATATCTCAAATTTATAATCATTAGTTTTTGTAAAAAGGAGCCAAGTTTTATGAATGATCATTAAAACTAGAAGATTGTCTAAACCCTCATAAAGCCATGACAATGAATTAATGTTAAATATTTTGTTATAAAGAGACAAGAAAGGTTTTATATGGATATTTAAGTGATTTGGGGTTGAATTAAACTCTCCCAAACATCTCTAGGTGCGATTGGTTTCTTAGGTGAGTGAATAGACCCTACAAGAAAGTGATAATCTTTGAAAGATATATTGGAGTAAATAAAGTTGACCAAGTCAAAGATGATAATTAGAGGATAATAAAAGTATGAGACTTTTAATTTTTTTACATGAAGGATTATGGATAGGTTTTATACCCTAGGTGTGTAAAGTTGGTAATGCAAGTTGGCCAGTCACTAATAGACCTAGTGATGTAGAAAGTAAGAAAATCAAGAAGTGAAATGATGATTCTTGATGTGTTTTCATGTGAGTGATGGATTGAAATACATGATGTTTCTATTTGGGACTTGAATAGTTTATCAATTATTTTAAAAATATTTTAATTCAATGTAAATGGTTGGAATATTGAAGCCACAATGGCTTATTTGACTGAGTGGAGTATGTGAGAAAAGAAGCCAATAGATTGGTTTGCAAGACCAAAATTTTCCATCAATACTTATGATAATTTTCATAGAGGTTATTTTTAAGATGATATAAGATCATATTAATTCATTTAAATATATTGAATATTTTCAATAATGTGTCATAAGTTCATGTTTCTTTGATTGTGTTTTTGGAGACAGTTGGCAGTTCTAAGTGAACATCTAGTAGAGAAGTGTTTGTTTTTGTTTACCTTGAGTTAAAGCATAAAATGAATTTTGTGATGACCATAAGGTCATGATTTTTATTTATTTTTTATTTATTTTCCATGTTTATTTGTAAAAATTTAGTATATGCCTTAGTTGTTCAAAATATTTTTTTTTGTATATGCACAGGCCTTTTATATACATTGTTTTGAGAAGGGGTTCAAGTGTTAGTTGGACCTAAAAGGTGTTGTGGAACTAAATTGAAGTTTTATAAGGTATATTAGACTATATTATGATGTTTTATTATCATGTGAGGTGTTTTTAATAAATATAAAAGGGTAACATGTTGTTAAGAAGGCTTATTGGGTCTCCATAAGCCTAAAAGAGGAGTATGAAATAATTGATTTATAAATGACCTATTATAATGATTAAAACATGTTATTTTAATATGATAAGACCCATTCATGTTTTTCCTAATTTATTTGAATATATGGTTGACTAAGAAGGATGTGATCGAGTGACTTATACAAAAACAAGCCAGTTTAGGCCTATTTGGTATGCTTAAAAGATGTTAAGTATGGGAGTATAGAAGAGGATAAGAAAATGATATAGATAATTAGTGAGTAGAATATATTCATGTAGACAATTATATAAAATTCATGAATATATAACAAAGTTTGTGCATAAGAGTATCAAATTCAAAAGAACTAATCAATCCATGGAGAGGGCTAATTGAGCAAAGAGGGCTAAAGGCCAATTTGATAGGGATATAAGTGAGAGAATATTTTAAGGAGTAAATAATAATATATTTTAGAATCAAAAAGGGTTTATAAATGTGATAAAAAAATTAGGTGAATGAGTTGGTGCTAAGTCATCTAGGGGGTTGGTGCCTCCTTGCAAGTGGGTGCTTACTAAAGCCTAAGTAAGTTGATGCTAAGCTAGTTGGGGTTGGTGTTCCATGTGAATTGGGTGCTTCACTAAATATTGATATTTTTAACATATTAATATATTAAATTTTCTCCATCAATTGGGTTTCTACCCCTAAACATTTTTCCATGTATATGTTGTGTTCATATGGGTCATGTTCTTATGATTTGATGCTTATGTTTGCTAAGATGTACATGCTTGTTAGAATGGTTCATGCATTGTTAAGAGGAATTAAATGAAAATTTTTGAACACTGATTCACCACCCCCTCCGATTCATCTTGTTTCCAATAATTAGTATGAGATTAGGTGCTTTGAAGAATGATTTATAGCCTAAAGGAGATCCTAAGAAGCAAGGATGACTAGTCAACAAGCTCAAGGTGGTTTTTATACCAGTAAGAATATGTTATTTAATAGATCTAACTATGAATTTTTAAATTTAAAAATGAATATATATCTAATGTCACAAGGAAATGATATCTGGTATTTAGTTATGGATGGTTATATTACACCTCCAATTCTAGAAACAAATATAGTAGGTAAAAAGGCTAGTAAAAATAACTCCAAGGCAATGAATGACATTTTGTGTGTCCTATCAAAGATAGATATTGTAAAGCTAATGTATTGTGTTTCATCAAAGCATATATAGAAAAAATTGAAGACCATAAATGAAAGAAACACTCAGGTAAAGTTGGCTAAGATGCACGCTCATAGAAGATAGTTTGAAACGCTAAATATGAATTAAGATTAAACCATTACATCCTACCTATTGAGGGTTGATGAAGTTGTCAATATCATTAGAGGATTGGGAGAAGATGTGAAAAAAAAAATTGCTATCTAAAAAGTGTTAAGATCACTAACTCTTAAGTTTGATTCTAAAGTATTTGAATTAAAAGAAATGTAAGATTTAGACATGATAGAGATGGATGGACTTCATGACATCTTGATTGCCTATGATATGAGAACAAATGAAGGACTACCTCTCAAGAAATAATTTTATTTCAAATTTGAGAGATTCTCATAGGCCAAGAAGGTCAAAGATAAGGTATGTTTAGATATTGATGATGATTAAGTCATAGCTATGTTTGATAGAAAGTTAAGGTTTGGCTGAGGTAAGTATAAGGGTAAATTACCCTTAAAATGTTTTATTTATGGAAAGATTGGTCACTTTTCAACCAAGTGTCATAATAAGGAAAAATCTAAGAATAATGAATAACATGATGAACACCTTTGAGATGATGAAAAATTCTATAGGTTTGACAAGATCAAGAAGAGTTTTAGAAAGTATGAAGGTGAGAAGAAGTCATTCAAAAATAAAAGAAGTTTCTATACCAAAGAAGAGAGTTCATCATATGTAAGTGATTCAAACACTTTTGAAAGTGATGATAATAGTAATGAATCTAAACAGGATAATTAAACTCTATTCATAGGCATAGAATTAGACAATGAGGGTTGCTCAAATGGGAGAGGCTTCATGATTAACATAGAATCAGATAAAGAATTATACTATGAAATTGAATAAGGAGAAGTAGAAGTGGATCCTTTAAGTTGATATCATGAGTGCCTTAGAAGAGTTGAAGCTTGTGAAGAAGAAAAATAGGAAACTTAAGTCATTAGTTCAAGACTATAAGGAGTAGATTGGATAATTTGAGGAAAGGCTAAGAAACACTTATAAGGAGTATGCAGAGATCATCCAACAAGTTTAAACCTAGATATAGGTTATGGTATCAAGACTAAAGGCTAAAGAGGAATATTGATGCAGATATGAAATTGAAATATAATCTCTAAAAACTAAGTTTGATCAAGCAATGAGAAAGGTGAAAAGATTTGTAAAATTTGAAAAGAGAACTAAGGCTCTATATGATATCTTAAGTAGTCAAAAGTCTAAAAGTGATAATATAAGTCTTGGTTTCATATGAAAATAAAAAAAGACACCTTAACCCAAGAAGAAGACTGTTGAAGACAAAAAGGTCAACATGAATAAACCTATTAGACAACCAAATTTTATAAGTTATATTAATTGTTTCAATGATTATTATTTTTAATGTAGTTATTTTGGTCATAGCCTTCAAAGAATGAGTAATCATGGAAATATGGAAATAAAAGTAATTGGTCAAAATAAGATCACAGTCATCATCAGTCAAATGGTATGTATAAGGTGGTCTATTATAGATATCATAATATAGGGAAAATTACAATATTATATCCTAATAGAGTTATAAGACCATCAAGTCAAAGAAAGAAGTTTAAAGCTCCTAGAGTATAATAAATAAAGCAAATGAATGTATGGAAAACAAAATAGTAAAGATAAGTCCTGATCAGTCTACAAGGTCAAGTGGATTGCTTGTTGAGATAGAACATACCTTAGGTGAGAGATCAAGTATAGAATGCAAAGAAAAATTGTTGTTTGCATGTGTTGATAAGGTAGTCAAATAAAATAAGAAAGATAATAAGATTAATGATGAGATCAAACTGATAGTGTCGTTTAAGACCAGAAAAATGTTGAAGAATATTTAGACTGGTGAAAATATGGAAATTTGGGAATCTCTTGAGTTCATATTATTTCAAGTGCCTTATGAAAAGGTGGTGTCCCCATTAATATTCATGGAGATGTTATTCTATCAGCATAAGCATGAGGTTGTAATAAAAGAAGCTCTAAAAATAAAATGTAGACAATTGGTATATAAGAGGTAAGCTTTTGATGTCTATTTGTATGTGTAGTTGAGCTTGATCTATGAAGACAAAGGGAAATTCTCTATTTTTATAGTTTATATCAAGAATGGGATAGCCTTGTATATGGTTAAGAGTTTTATAGTATTCAATGCAAGACAAGGAAGGTATGTGATCTGAATTTCTAGTTATTTTAAAGAAGATATGCTTGGTTTAAGGGGGAGCTTGGTAGCTCTGAGTTCTTTGTCAAGAAAGTGATTAATTTTGATATGCATGGAGTTAAGGAGAGATTATGTCCAAGATAATTCATAGAATCTATTTATTGAGATTTTGGTAGATCATCTAGGAGAGTAATCAAGAGTAGTTGACATATTTGTATTTAGTATGTTTGTCATCAATGACAAAGGGATTGACTATTGATCATTTTCATTGATTAAGAGAGATTTTGTTGAGCATTGTCATTGAGTGTTGAAATTTGGTAATTGCTATTATCATTGATGTCAAAGTTTCTTATGAAGATACATGGTTATTTTATTGATGTCAATCTAATATAATTGATGCCAAAGGTTCATCTGAAACTTCTTTGTCAAGTAAGCCTTGAGGTATGCATATGAATGATTTATTTTTCCAACATAATGAGTGTTGTTGCAATATAAAGAATAGTGATTTGTGATAGCATAGTGAGTGTTTTTTCTATATGTAGAGCAGTGATGTAAGAGTTTTGTTTAAAGAATGTCCTAATGTCAACTTGAGTGAAATCATTGGAAATAAGACTGAGTGAGTATAGTTTAGTTTATCAAGTATCAAGAATATTATAATGGTTTGTTTAGACCTTGTGAGGTGATGTGTAGGAGGCATGATTACATGAGTGATCTTTGAAGAAGAAATTATGTGCTCTGAATATCTATGTAAGCATTATTTAAGATGCTCTAAATGAGATACAAAGATGTGAATGATCTAAAGAACTCTTGACAATGTTTGAACATGAGAGAGATTGTCTGAGGTTGAACATAAGGTTTTCAGTTCCATATAAATGATTAAAAGGTAATCTCTAAAGATCAATATATGTAGCTCTAAAGATGTTAAAAAGATACCAATTGAGTTCCAAAGATCTGTAAGTAACTGTGAATATGATTTTTTGAATCTCTAAAGAAGAGTGAGTGTATGAGGTTGCTTTAACATAGATAATAATAATTTAAACACATGAGAGTTTCAATGTGAAGTGAACATGGTGGCTAGAAGATCAGATTCAAATCATAATGAGACTGATAGATCAAAGCCTAAAAACCAAAAGAGAAATAGTGGCAATATGAGCTAACATGATTATTTTACTTGGAATAAATAACTATGTGAACATTGACATAGGTAATTAAAGTTATTTTAAGTATTTTCATGATGTTTTCTAAAAAATGTTTTAAGGTTCTCAAGTGTACAGAATGAAGAGTTATCTACCTGAAGAGGTTTTCTTAGTTTTTGTTGGAATGTGCAGTATATGTATGAGAACATAAGTTATTCATGGTATATGAGGAAGGGTTATATCCCAAATTTATAAGCATTGGTTTCTATAAATAAGAGCTAGGTTTTATTAATGATCGCTAATACTAGAAGATTGTCTAAACCCTCATAAAATACTAATAATGACCTGATGTTCAAGATCTTATTTTAAAGATATTAGAAAGGTTTGATATGTCTATTTAAGTGATTGGAGGTCAAATTAAAACATATTAGGCATCTCCATGTGTGATCGGTTTATTAGGTGACTGAGTAGATCCTACAAGAAAGTGCTTATCTTTTAGAGATTTATTGTAGTAGATAGATTTGACCAAGCCAAAGTTACTAAGTTGAAGATCAAAGTAATACTTGTAGTTTCTTTCCATGAAGGTTTATGGATAGGTTATAGACTTTACGTATGAAAATTTGGCAATGTCAGTTGGTCAACCACTAATAGACCTAGTGGTGCAAAAACTAAGAAAATTAGGTAGAAGTGAAAAGATGATTCTTGATGTGTTTTCATGTAAGAGTGATGGTTTAAAATGCATAATGATGTTTTTTGAGAATTGAATAGTCTCTACATGATTTTTATAATCTTTTAAGTCAATGTAAAAGGTTTTAACATTGAATCCAAATAGCTTATCTGACTGAGTTTAGTCTATGAGAAAAGAAGTCAACTAATTTATCTATAAGGCTAAAAGTTACCATCAGTACTTGTGATCCTTTTCATGGTGATTATTATAAGGTGATATAAGATCATATTTAATCACTAAAATCTCTTTAATATTTTCAATCATGTGTCACAAGTTCATGTTTCCTTGACTATGTTTTTGGAGTCAATGGGTAGTTCTAAGTGAACATCTTATAGAGAAGTGTTTGAGCCTACTTACCCTGAGTTGAAGCATCATATGAAGCTTGAAAATAATTTTATCTCATGATGTTTTTAATATGTATTTCTTTTCCATGGTTATTTCAAAAAATTTAGTATATGCCTTAGTTATTCAAAATAGAGTTCTTGTATATGCATATGCCTTTTATATACATTGTTTCAAGAATGGATTCAAGTGGTAGCTAGATGTAAAAGGTGTTTTTAACATAAGTTGAATTTTAATAAGGTTTATCATAATTGTGTATGGTGTGTTAATTCCATGTGAGGTGTTTGTATATGCCTAAATAAATATCAAAGGGTAACGTGTTGTTAAGAAGGCCTAGGTCTCCATAAGCCTAAAAAAGGAGTAAGGACTAAGTAATGTATGAGTGACCTATTTTAATTATTGATTCATGATTAAGGAATGTAATTTTAATATGATAAGACCTATTCGTGTCTAACCTAGGTGATTTGAATGTGGCTAACTAAGAAGGATATGATCAAGTGACTTCTATAAAAGTAAGGCAGTTTAGGCCTATTTGGTTTGCTTAGAAAATGCTCTATGTGGGAGTGTAGAAGAGGATACGTGAATGATATAGATGATTGGTGAGAAGAAGGAGGTCATTAAAACCATAATATAGAAATCATGAATATATAATAAAGTTTTGGCATAAGAGGATTAAGGTTAGAAGATCTAATCAAGCCATGGAGAGGGCTAATTGAGTGAAGAGGGCTGAAGGCTAGTTTTAGAGGGAAAAAAGTGAGTGAAGAGATAAATCAGTATATCATAATATATTGTATAATAAAAAATGGTTTATAAAGGTGATATAATAATTAGGTGGCTGATGTGCATAATCATCATGTTTTTATTGCCTCTTGGTAAGTGGGTGCTTGTTAAAGCCTAGCTGAGTTGGTGTTGAGCTAGTTGGGGTTGGTGCTCCATGTGATGTTGGTGTTTCACTAAAGATTGATGTTTGTCTTATATTACTTTATTCAATTTTATTCATCAGTTTCTTTTCTACCCCTAGATGTTTTCCCACATATATGTTGTGTTCATGTGTTTCATGCTCATATGATTTGATGCTTATGTATGGTAAGATGCACATGATTATTAGAATGGTTAATGTATGGTTAAGTGGAATTGAATGAATTTTTTCAAAGAATTATTTAGCCCCCCAAGTCTTGATCATATTTTTTCCAAAAAATGTATCCATGTGGGAGATAATGTCCATTCCAGGAGAAAAGGATTTGTTGTAAGAAGCATTGTCCAACCTTCATTTTTCATCTAGACTAGAAAGGGAAGTAAAATCACTCCTTAATAATGCATATTATTGTACTGGAGAAAATCCAAGTATGAATTATAAGCTTATTCATTTCTACCTTTCTCTAATCATAGGTAACTTATTATTTCACAACTATATGATTGACTCTAGTGTAAGTAGTTCTATGATGCCTAAGAAAGTTGATGATAAACTAGGCTTGAAGTATGAACCAAAAAATAAAGGAGTGTTATAATTACATGGTAAAACCACCAAAATAACTAGTGAGATTAAGGTATTGAGTCTTAATTTGCATTTTTATCCTCATTTTCCAAAACCTTGAGATGTTTTCATTATAGATC